>JAJONR010003505.1:0-88980 GCA_029582245.1 Solanum etuberosum | reverse complement strand
TGTGTGTGTGTGTGTGGTGGGGGGGGGGGGGGGAGGTGTTTTACAATCCATAAATATATAACATATTTCATTGGAATGGATGTGTGGTCATACCAGATTGGATATCAATTTATACGGAGGATGCAAGTAGAGCACATATCGAGGATATAATGGTCTCACCTAGCAGTGAGAGCAATCGATCTACTTTCTCTGCCCACCCCAAGCTAACCCAAACAAAAAGGATCAGGAACAAAAAGTGGGGGGGAAAGAGAGGTGTTTTACATCCATGGATATAAAAACAGATTTCATCTAGTATTTTTGAAATGGATGTGTGGTCATACAAGATTGGATATCATATTATACAGAGGATGCAAGTAGCACATATCAAGAATAAAATGAGTAAATGAATTCTGTGATGGACTGGGCATGTCCTACGTAACCCTCCATATGCACCAATACGTAAGTGTGATGATACAATGATGAAGATGTTACAATGGGACAAGTTAGTCCTAAAATAACATGGCAAAAAGTTATCTCAAAAGACTTACAATTTTTCGAAATCAATAGCTAAGTAAAGGAACTCAATGAAGCACCCAAAGGTGTGGTGGTCTAGTGGTCAATGAAGTGGTTGAGGTCTCAGGTTCAAAACTCAAGGGAGACAAAAAAAACTAGGTGGTTCTTCCAATCTGTCCTGTCCTAGCCTTGGTAGACAGAGTTATCTAGGTGAAAGGTATCCCATGGAATTAGTTGAGGTGCGTGACAGTTGGCCCGAACACCTCGGCCAAAAAAAAAAAACCTCAATGAAAGCAAAGGATAGATATAGGTGATACTAATTAGTTGGAATTAATGATAAGTTGTGGCTACACTTTAGCTAGAGACTCATATATCAACAGAGGGATTATGAAATTCAGAGAATCTCCTTTTTTTTAAATGTATCTCTCTCTCTCTCTGATAGAGAGACAATTCCACTGAATACATCCTACCTCCCACCAACATAGATATTGGATTACTCTATCCACCAAGACTTAGACACATGGAAAGGATACATACACCTTAACAACCCCCACCCCCCCACAAACTCTTTCTAGCTATAATGCTCATATGATCACAAGTCTTGTTTGCTAAAGTTAAAGACTTAATATCACAGATTCATGATATAGATATATATTCAAGTATCCCATTCAGTGAATAAGCAAAAGCCCTGCCTTTATGTTGTCATATATTGAATCTGCAGCACCATCTTGTTGAGGTATGTATCCCCCATTATGATATTGAGGTGGAAAATCTTCCCTTTTCCGCTTTCCAGCAGAATTCATAAAGAAGTCCTGCAATTTAGCTGACATCAAGTCCAATACTGAACCAAAAGGTAACATGTTTTTGTAGAGGTAATATGTTTAGAACCAAGAGAAAGGGAAAATTCAGTAGTATAGGACATTGACATGATATATAAATAGATGTGTTCTTGAGTACACAAGAGGGTTGAAATTGAGAGTTCAAATCAAACTCAAATATTTCCTTCCCTGGATTTATACACAATACTCAATTGCATCCAACATGATGATGTAAACTCAATATTATAAAGAAAAAGCATCTAACAACTACCCCTTCCCACCCTAAAGAACTTAAATTATGTGTTCATGTGTACAATACACAGCAACTTTCTGATATTAAACTATGTACGAAGCAAAGCAATTTCTAATTAGCACCTCCCTCATTAGGATGAATCCCTGCATTTTTTATTAAATTGGTCTCCAGATAACTAAGTGTTGCTTTGAGCCCTAAAGTCAATAAAATCAGGAAGATAAATAAATTCTGACCAAAAGTTTTTCAAGACCGATCTGCAGTTAAACAACCACACATTTTTCAGCATCTAATAGTACTGACTCACTACAGTCACAGAAGCCAAGTTTGGCAAGGATCCTTTCCAAGCTACCAAGATAAGTAACTGTACAAGTTCTTATTAAATGTTTAAAAAACGTCAGTTTGGTAGTTTCCAGAGAGAAAATAAGGATTATCTTTAAACGTCAGTTTGGGAGTTTGTAGTTGCTCTTGTTTGCGCGTCTACTTATGAGGAAATTTTCCAGGTGTGGAAGTTAAAATTATGCATGTGACGCGATTTACAAGAAAGATGATGTGGCCTTTCTTTCCTTAGCAAATATATAAAAGCATAATATTTCACCTGAGTCATGGGTTGCTGAGAACCTCCACGATCACCTTCTTCTCGGCCTTCAACATAAGCTGCAGCAGGAGGAAGGCGACTAATGCTTAATATACATATGTATCAAAATGATTTTCTTCCATGGAATATATTTAAATATTTTGCTCACCAACATTAACATCAAGGGGAGGCCTTTGATTCAACCAAGGGGAGGGTGGATGCTGCACAAGTAAAATCAAACATTTCAATACTATACTATCTAGCAACCAGAATACTAGCAGCAACCGAAAAATGGGAAAGGCCAGCAAATTATCCTATTAGAAAAACTAAAATGTGCATGTGACCAACGTAAATCATACACAACAGATGCAGATTCCTTTGTACAGAACACAACAAGGACAATGAAATGCCTACCATAAATGGGCTAGGTCTCCCTGGACCGGCTTTCAGCTCAGTTGCACCACCAGTATCATTCAAAGGAGAGTAATCACTAGGTGTAAAAGGAGTGCCACCTGTAGGAATATTATACATTGAGCTATCAGCTGTTCCAGGAAGAGGTGTTTGAGCAGTTCCTGGGAGGGGTGTCTGCACTGTTCCAGGTAATGGTGTCTGTGCTGTTCCAGGCAAGGGAGTCTGCAATGGAGTCTGCAAGTTGGGAGCATACAAATGTCAATTTAGGAACCTAGCTTGCTTACCAATAAAAACCAGGCAAGCTAAAACCAAAAAAAAACAAGTACTCACTGGAGGAAACAGTATATCCGCAGTGGGAGTTTCATACTCCTCATTGCCTTCATAAGGCATATTAAGGTCATGAACAGGGGTTATTGGACCTCCAGGCGTCGCTTTGGCAGCTGAATTCCTTTCAATCGTACCCAATATTGCCCCAGCGCCCATCATCTTCACCTCCCATAACTAAAATATTCACAGAAAATCACCAAACTTAAAACCCTTAAATTCACCAAACTGGATCCATAACCATTAGAAGAAAAAAAAACATGGTAATCAGATCAACCAACCAAACCCCCATCAAATAGTAATCCACTAAATTTAACCCCCATAAATACCGAAACATTCTTAAATCGCGTCATTAGATAGCTAAAAATTGAAAATTTCGATGGAAAAAGAGAGATTACTGCTTGGAGTTCCTTGAGGATGCTCTCTCCTGGACCACCGTTGTTGATGAACTCATCACGGACCTTGCTGATAACATCCTCGATGACATGGATGTAAACATTGCTGGTAGTAGAACTCGCCATTCCTTCCAAACTTAGGGCTTTATCAAGACAAATAGATAGAAATTAGAATAGAATAACGATCCTAGGAAACTAAACCCTAATGGATAGATAACGCATCGGAGAAAAAGGGCCTAGGGTTTTCGAACGCCGGTGAAGGGTTTGAAGTGAACGGAGCGGCGGAGAGAGAGATGAAAGGATAGGGAAGAGCGGAGGTGAAGACGAATAAAAGATTGGAATATAAATAGGTTTGCATCCGATTATATGAGTGAGTACACGTGGCGGTATCTGCTAGCTCCTAATTTTAGTCAATTTTGGAGAAATATATTAAAGTTTTAAGAAATTTGGGAGATATTTTTTTTTCAAAGACAGACAATGGGTGGATCAGCTTAAGGCGGCCCAGAGCTATGTCACCAAGTATTATTTTTATTTATTTAAAGGAGAAAGAGTGAAAAATGTTCCAAAATTATTCGAAATAGGTCAATTTTATTTTTTGTTTCTATATATATATATTCTACATTAGTTGATTAGCTCAACAATATACTTCAATTAGTCATATAGATGGAAATATTATTTCTACTAACGATTGCTTCCAAACATGAGGGGAGGGGGAGTGAGGAGTCAGTTTTGCTCTTTAAGTATTCGAAACAAGATATTTTTGTCTTTGTTTTCTTAATTATTTTATTTTGTTGGGGAGGGGTGGAATGTAAAAAAATATAATAATAGCACAAGAAAATAAGTATATAAAGACTTGTTATATTTTAATAAAAACATAACTTCTGTTTTCTTACAATTCCTTACGTGTTAGATATGTGTGATTATTTCTAACATGAAATTACGGACCTCTTTTTATAAAATTTGTCAGTGTTATGTAAATTGATGAGTCGAATATCATTAAAACTTTTGAAGAGTTTTTTTTAAAAAAAAAAATTATATGTGAGAATAAATAAAATGAGAAATTTTGAATTTTTTGATACTAAAATATATCGTATCTTTATGCTATTAACAAAAGTTTTTAATAGGATTTTTTAAAGTATTCACTTTTTTAGCTTATTGAGCTCTACCATTGTAGTGTAACTCAACCTATCAATTTCGTTGAATTCATTCACCAATTGAGTACCAATAGCTTTCATCATGTAGTTATCATATACTTGCTCATTCACTATTGACAATTTTTTGCACGCCAATTTCATGAATTCACGTCCTTTTGCCATGATAATTGAACTCGTGACAGATTTGTGTCGTGTGTTTGTATGTGTTATATATCATATCACAATTAGTAAAAGTTATTATGGAATGGTAAATACTATTTGTTAATCAGAGGTCTCGAGTTCAAGCATGAGTATGAAGTCGTTTTTGATAGAGAACAGTTTACCTCCCAAATAAAAATGAAACATATTGATGCGAATTCGAATTAGTCATGCCCAAAATGAATACCGAATATCAAATGAAAAAACAAAACAAATATATATACATATCATGTTACCAAAATGATGACACTCCTCATGGTTTATTGTTCATGTTAGTAGGATATCACATCTGTCTCTATTAAGTATATATAAAAAAAAAAAAACAAGTGCAATTCAATCCCCACATTTGGCCTGTCAGCCTAAAATATTTATAAATGTTAATCCCATATACATATTTTATACACAATTATACATTTTTTGATTATTTCTTTGGAAAAGAGGCTATTTAGGCTAATTTTACAAGGAACGTAAAGCCCATTTTAGTGGGCTGGCAATGGGCTTTCTATCCGTCAGTTCGTGACATTAGAAACTAGGAAAAATTACCTAAATACACATCTTATTTTACCATAATCTCTTAAATTTCCTACCATTTAACAAATTTCAAAAATCCCCTCTCAGATACATCACTCTCCTCTCGTTGATACATCCCTATCCTCCTCTCGGATACATCTCTCCCCTCTCTGATACATTCCTCACCTATGTATCTGAAAGTCCAGTGATGTATCCAGAAGTCATATCCCCTCTCTTATACATCTCTCCCCTCTCGGATACATCCCTCACCTATGTATCCGGGTGTGCAGTGATGTATGCGGAAGTCCAGTGATATATCCGAAAGTCTAGTGATGTATCCGAAATTCATAAATTTTAAGGGATTTTTGTAATTTGAATAAGCGTAGAGAAATAATGTAATTAGTTCTTAACACTATAAAATTTATGTAAATTATACAGAAACTAAGGATTGTTTGGTTTGCAGATAAAATTATTTCGGAACTATTGTCTTTGGATTATAATTCTAGGATTAATTTATTCCATTTGGAAGGTGGATAAAATAATATCAACTTAGATGAGATAAAGTGGGATGTTTAGGATCAAGCCAGGAAAAAAAATTTACATTTAGCCATATGATTTGAAAATTGGAAAGAATTGATTTTCTTAATTCTGGAGTAAATTTTAGCACTATGTTTCTAAATCAGTTTTGGCCTGTTTGCAAACATCTCACGCTGACTATTAATTGTTAGCAAACGTTTTATTCTTGTGTTTTAATTTAACATACCGTCACGCAGTTTAAGTACATAAAAGAAAAAAATTGAATATCCTCATGCATCATGTATCAAAATATTATTTAAATATATGATCTTAAACACGTCACGTATGACATTAAATTTTAAAAAAATTATCGGACAAAATATAGAATGTCGGAGGGCAACCGATTAAAAGTTGTAATTTGTCTTTGTTCTGCTTAATTGATCTCTTAATGAGTAGTGAAATAGGTGTAAAAGTTCGAGTTTGAGATGTTCTTAGTAAGATACAAACACAAACGCCCTTTGCAGCCTGCAGCGCTCCAGGCTGTATTTGGCATAATTTTCTACTACATGTTCGTGGCAAAACGGATGCAGGATGCTTAGAATCTGCCCTTAGCCTCGCAAAAAAGCCAGATATTTAAATTATACCAGAGATAAAAATTACACTCAGTGTGACGAACTCGACTGAAAAGGCGTTAACAAAATAATTGATTTTTGATCTTTCTTCTGAAATATCGCTTACTGAACCAACTCAACCACTCTTATAACTTAGTATCAATAAAATACATTACTCTATCTGATATGTTTAAGACTCGATTATTCAAAAATATTTTGATATATTATATAGATGTATAATTTTAAGTTTCCAAATATAAAATTGTGTCGTAGTTGAAACACTATAAATTGGAAGGGGTGGATCATGTATGAGGTCACAAAAACCAGCAGCAGCCTACAGATGAATATTCATTCTGAAAGTTCTATTTCAATCTAAGATTCAAAAATGCGGCAAAACCATCTTTGCTGTATTAGTTACAGAGACACTCAGCACACTTTGCAGACTTCCGCGTTGCATGCTTTCATATCTCCCTCTCTCATGCCCGCTATTGCCAAAGCAAATCATGACGAATATTTTTCCGTTTAATTTATTTGTCTGATCTTGACTTTACATGAGGTTTACTAAAAAATTTAAACATATTTGATTTTTGTGTCTTAAATTATAATTAGGTACAATATATTAATATATTAATTTATTCTTATGCTATATACATATACGTTGAAATTTGAAATTAAAATGTTAAAAAAAAGAAAAATAATTTTCTTTTAAAAACGGATTAAAAATTGAAATAGATAAATTGAAAAGGACGGAGCATGAGTTTGGGTACTTGTGATTTTAGTACGATTTAATTTAATGGATTTGATTATTTTTTTTATTTGCACTTCTTAAAAGTTGGATAATGCAAGTATTGTATGTCAAGACTAATCGTGATCTTGTATAAATGGTTAATATAGGTAAACTGTAAAGGTACAAATATAAAGAACTTTTAAAACGTAAGGACCCTTTGATTTATTAAGAAATTAGAGCGGTATAATCATTTTGTTAAACCAAAGATTAAGGACAATTATTGCTTATGAATTATGATCGATAAAATCTCTGTATCCAAATAATCAGTTCGTCTTATAATTAGGATGATTATCTAGGTCATTAGGTGTCAACAATGATAAAAATCATTCATATATTGGGTACCAATCCCCATTCAAAATTTGGAGATGTATCGATGATTATCTCTCTTGAGAGGTCGTAACAAAAACCTCCAAATTCAGAACAGGTAAGAATATAGTACATGATTTGTAAAGATACATGTAGCCTTTCTTAGTTCCTAAATACTTAAAGTAACTGTTATCTTCCTAGTCAACAAAAGTGTGTCAAATTAAATTCTATTTTTTTCATATTTCAAATCAAATATGATGATTGATGACATGATCCCTTAGTAGGCATTAACATGGATCATATGAAATTCATTCCGGTGTGATAGAAAGTGACACTACAACAAAAACACGTGGCAATAATTTTTTTTTAATATTACTCTAAAAATATTTAAAGTTAATTAAATTTATGTCATTATATTCAAAATCATTAAAGTCTTTATATAAATATTTTAGTTATAAATAGTCATATTTATTATTGTCTCAAAATATAATATAACGGATAATTCTATAACTGTTAAATTATTTAGTTGTTATAGTATGATAGCTTATAAGTTACATGACAGCAACTTTTATGTTATTAAAAAAAATAAGAATATAATATTATTATATTGCTTAGTATAGTTTTGGTTTTACTTATTACTCCCTCCGTTCCATATTAATTAATTATTGTATTAAAAATAATTATTTGATATTAATTTTTCATCTTATTAAATTTTTAAAAAAAATTAACTTTCTCTTACAATTAACTCTTTTATAAAAATATTTATATTTGTTTGAAAAAAGATTTCGATTATTTTTAAGAAATAAATTAGTAAAATCACCTTCTTATTTATAATTTCTCGTAAAAAAAGAAATGATCACCACCTCTTAGATAGAAACACAAAAATGGCCTTTCATATCATGTCTGAAGTCGTCAAATGCGCAAAGGCTATTCTTGTTTCCAATAGTAAAGTAATATGAGGCGCGCGCGGCACTTGGTTTACAGAGAAACACTGAAAATCATTTGCCTCTTTAGTGCAGAAGAAAGAGAGAGAGAGAGAGAGACACTGAGCATGTTTTGAAGAGATACATGTAGCATTTGAAAACATACGTGTACACTTTCTTGCATAACACTACAGCTGCTTAGGCGCCCCAATATGGGAGCCCGACTTAATCTGTTCAGTGGGTATCCACATTGGAGCCCGACTAAATTTGAATTCGCGCCGAAAATTTTTACATTGGAGAAATTCCCACATTGGAGGGTAAAACGCTCTCTAACAAAAGCGACGTCGTTTTTAAGGAGATTCGAATCCGTGACCTATTGGTTAAGGATGAGGAGTATACCACAAGAAGGTTGGTAGTTTAGAGTTGAAAATTACTTACTCCCATGGATCAATGCTATTTTGTGCAACATCTTTTAATTTATGTGATATACTTTGAATGAGTTTTTATTTATGTGATGTAGTTTGAATAAATTTGAAGTTTTTGAAATATGGTAAAATTCTTCAATGTTCCAAACTAAGACTAAGTGGTTGTTTGACATTACTGGTGGGAGGTCAAAAACACTTATTTTGAGAAATAAATATTATTAATTTTTTGAAAAATAAGGAATTTGGCAAATCAATAAAACTGCTTTTGAATTAAAGTAGAAATAATTTTTTTGTTGTTGGGAAGAAGCTAAATATTTCTACTTAAAAAGAATAGAATTAGAAGCAGAAAATTGTTTTGTCAAGATCAAACTATCCCTACGATATAACTTTTCGACACGAATCCTAATTTAATTAAATTTATATATAAATACCAAATATCAAATAAAAACCAAAAAAGTATATTAGGCTTTCTTTAAATTGAGAGGGGTGTATGAAATTTTGTTTCATTTTACTACTAATAAAGTTGTTAAGAGGAGTAGTATTTACTAAAAATAGTGAGACAAAGAGAGGAAGCGATAGTGAAGAAAGTTGGGAATGAGAGAGGTGGCAATGTGTTAGATGGAGTGTCACTATCATAACTGTAAGTGGAATTGTTGGCCACAAGGAATAAGGGATACGTGGAAACTTTTCCATTTTTTCAGCAAACCAAATTTCGGATTTCTTGCACTAAACTCAACATTTACAAGATTAAGTCCGTTTATAAATTTAGTTTAAATGTCGGAACTAACAAATATAAAAAGCTATCAAATACATTAAGTAATGTTATATGCATTATTTCACAAAATATAAAATGTGTGGTTATTTATATGATATTTTTAAATTTCATAAAAATTTTAAATTCTTAAAACTTTTTTAACTCTTACTAATATTTTAAAATTTAAAGAAACGACTATTTATATCAATTGTGTGAGTCACAGCATAAAACTTTGGAGTCTTAAAATGTGGCGAGCGAATATCAAAGGAAGCTTTGCGGACAACTCGTCTCACCCGTCAACATCGCCACCTGCTATGCCTACTTCTTCCTATCGCCTACTTTAGCCACGTTTCTCACTTTTAGCTCTTATTAAAATAATATTTAAAATATTTTTGAACATGGCATGGATTTTCAGTTTTATCTTCCAATTATTAACAGATTTAAAAAAAAATTCTACTTTGACTAACTCAACCTAAATATAATCTCAATCTGCCCCGAGATATAGGAAGTGGTCCCAAACAAGTAGGAGCACATATATATATATATATATATCTCTTAATAAAAAGTCAAGAGACTCCTAAATTTGACGAGAATTTTAAGAATGTATTACACGTATGTGGCAAGAGTAAGGGTGTATTTAAGTAATTTAGTCAAGTAAAGAGGTATTTTTAAGATTGTCAATAGTTCGAAGATGAAATTAATAATTGATGCCAAATTTAAAAGTGTTTTCAATACTTTTTTTCATATATTTTTTATTTTTATCTGATGTTCCATACTTGTATTGAAATCCGATTAATTTGAATTTATGATACATATTGCCCCCATTCAAAGAGAAGCGCTCCCTATTAGAACTTTCTCATACTCAAAGTTCAAATCCAATACATCAAATTAAGAAAAATTCAAGACCTCAAAGAACAAAGTAGCCCCCACACATCCATTCTGTAGATATTTTCCCAATTTTATATTTTCATTTTATTTAATAAGCATGCTAAAATTTAGACCACAAATTGAAATGAATGCATTTATATTTTCATTTTATTGAATGAGTATAATTTAATTAATGATCAAATTGACATTTGACGAAATGTTGTTAGGTCTTTAAAAAATTGAGGCGGACAACATATTTATTTTGTTTGAAAATTCATTTCATGTCCACCTTTCCTTCTTTTTTAATATACGTGTTAGATATGAGAAGACAAATGTAATCATGAAGGGAAACATACTGCACAAATTTTATTGAATTAAGATGGAATTGAAGTTTTGTTTAGACATGTGATATGAAAATTTTATTTTTTCGTAAACATAAGAATCTCATAAGTGATAAAATTATTAAAAATAACCTCAATTGTTTATTCAATCTTATCAAATAAACAAAAATTTATAAAATTGCATAATAAATTATTACAAAGTTTTGTTCTCCACTTAAGTAACTGTTTCATCAAATTTTAATTCAATAGAAAAACATTGAACATACATTGTAGTGTACTAGTCCTTAATATAATTCTCACATATAGTACGGATAATCTCCTCACGTTGAACTTGCATTTCTCAATCATATGACCGAGAAGACGAACCAACATTGTTACTGCCATTTGTTGGTCAATATCATCCGCAGCTATATTTTCATGCTCGTAGATCATAAATATTTTCATCACTTCTTTGGTATTTTCGCAAATAATTTTGTAACATTGCACAAGCTATGACAATTTTCACTTGTGTGTCAATATCATAATAGTTCATGTCTTGTTTCACTTGTGTGTAATTTTTTTTTTAGTGCATTAATTTTGTGTTAAAATCAAACATATTGGAAGTAGTGATTATCAAAAATACATTATCAATTTTGTCCCTTTTCATATTAAATTGTTTTAAACATTTTCATATGTAGCTGAAATCGAAGTTTTTTTTTATTATAAAAAGCCAAGAAAGTATGACTCCCCCGTTCTGATTTATATTCACCAAATCAATTCATACTTTATCATTTATATTCACCAAATTTAAAGTAATAATAAATTTTATAAAGTAATGATGTGATTATAAATTTTATTTACATATGAAATAAATAGTTCTAGATATAAATGTGGGGTTGTTTTAACATATAAACTTGTGAGTTAATTTTTGTATTTAAAAAATCTCAAATCATGATATGAAATTCCCCCATGGTTTTTGAAGAATATGGGATTCCATATCATGATATGAAATCATGAGATGAAATCGGCATGAAATCGCATGTCCAAACAGTGATTTCGTATCGTGATATGATATCGCATGACCAAACGCCTACTTAGTATTCACTATCCATTTAGAGCCCAAGTATTTTAAATTCGTCGGGAAAAAATGCTTCCTACCAAATTTTTTTTAAATTTAAACTCAAACCCAAAATCTTTAATCAACTTATCCATACATTACACCCTTTGGTAGGATATGTTGCAGCCAGTAATTAATATCTCTTAGGGCCTAGGTCATTAACAAAATGAATAGAAAAATCGCTTAAATGTAAATTAGATATTTTTTTTATAACAAATCATAAAATAAAAATAATAAAAATTGAGTGACATAAAAAAATATGTTTTTCCCTGTACAAAATTAATTCCTCTTTCGTAATTTATATAACATAATTTTAATTTTAAGAGTTAAATAATTATAATTTATTATATATTGTTGTTATTGTGTCACTTGTTATATAACAACTTTAATTTCTTTTACTTTCCGATTATATTTCGTTGTGTTCAACTAAAATAAAAAAATTGACTCTCAAAATATAAATTATGTTACATGTATTCTTTTTATTTTAATTTATTTGTCTAATTTTTACTTGACATAAAATTTATTAAGAAAGTAAAAGAAACCGAATCTTATGATTATAAATTAAAATAAAATATTAAAATATTTTTTTAATTGAATAGGTGAAACATGTCATATTAAAATCTGACATTAAAAACTATCAAGTCACTTCCCTTAAAATAGAGTAAAAAGATAAATATATGAAGAAAATAATTAATCTAATCCTCTTGATCCTATCGAGCTAAACAAATTTAAACAGCGTAATATTTGACGTAAAATAATTGCACAGAAATATGAAAATGATTATTTTCTAAAATAAATAAATTTCCATCCTATAGAAAAATGACACACAAAATGAACAGCGAAAGTGACTTCCGTTATATCGGGGTCCTCATTGTATCTGCCATTGATTTCTATGTTTTTCTTCTCTTCTCTTTTCTTCTCTCTTCTCTCTCTGTGTACTGCACTTAATTTTTCCGGCAATGGTTCTGTAAACTGCATATTTTTCTGAGTGGGGACTAAAAATTAAAGGCCTCTTCAGTTTCTGAAGTTGTCTTGCTTGTTATAAAAGTGTGAATGGCAGAGGTCTGTTTTGGAGTTGTAACTGAAACTGATTCATCGTCACGGGCGGTGAGGAGGAGGAGAATGGAACTTCGAAAGATAAAAGTCATCTCTGGAGTAACTCAACCCGGAGAAGAGAATGCAATTAAACGTCCAAAATTGAAACTTATTACCGGTTCTGTTTCTAGGATTTGTGATAACGCTGTGGAAAGTTCTAGCACTGACGATGATGAAGAACAACTGAGATTTGTAGAGACGAAAAAGTCACCGCCAACTATTATTTTGACTCCATTTTTGGGTCCTTTGAATTCTACTATCCTTGTTCAATCAGTGGCTTACCCAAAGTATGGCTTCGCCTCTGTTTGTGGAAGGAGGAGAGATATGGAAGATGCAGTCGCAATTCATCCTTCATTTTGCCAAATGGAACAAGGAAACAGTGGAGAATTGCATTACTTTGCCGTTTACGATGGTCACGGCTGCTCTCATGTACGTCAATAACCGAATTACTCTTAACTCCCTCTTGAATTTAACTCATGCATACTGACAGATTCAGGATTTAAACTTGACGAATCAATCTTTAATTTCATCACTAAATTCTTTATCGGAGCACTTCACAATTATGGATTCAAAATTCAATAGTACTATTAATCTCAACAATTTTTCACACAAATTGTTTGGATTGAGTTCAACTCGTTGATTTTATGCTGCAGCCTCGCCCCTGCCGACAATTTTACGTTTTCAGCTTATTAATTCTATAAGTTGTGAGCAGATATATATATATATATGTGTGATTTTGTAGGTGGCAGCGAAGTGTAAAGAGAGGTTACACGAGCTGGTGAAGGAGGAGCTGGAGAACAAAGGAGGAGATCATGAAGAGTGGGAGCATTCAATGAACCGAAGCTTCAATCGAATGGACAAAGAAGTGATTGAATGGAACAAGAGCGTAACTGGAGCCACATGCCGGTGCGAACTTCATACACCGGAATGTGACGCCGTCGGTTCAACGGCGGTAGTCGCAGTTGTTACGCCGGACAAGATTATTGTCGCGAATTGTGGTGATTCCAGAGCTATTCTTTGCCGAAATGGCAAAGCTATCCCTCTTTCTAACGATCAAAAAGTAAATCCCTCGTCCAATACAAACAAAAAAATTGTTGTGATAAATCAAAATCGCTTGATCGATTTCTCTAATCGGATTAATTTTTGTGTATATGTTACATTTCAGCCGGATCGTCCGGATGAACTTAACCGCATTCAGGAAGCTGGTGGCAGAGTAATCTACTGGGACGGCCCTCGTGTTTCAGGCGTTTTGGCTATGTCAAGAGCCATTGGTAAGTAAAATTAACTTGACCTTCTTCGTAGACACAATCAGGAATTTGAGAAGAGCAATGCAGAATGTCGCACCTAAAATTCAAATTCCGGAAAATCACAGTAGTTCAGTTGGTTGACTATCTTTTAACAGCATAATTTTTAATTTTTCGACAAGGAGGTTCAATTGATACAGATCTATGTTTTGCTTTGACAACTGAATTGGACGTGTGATGATACTTACGAATTTGTGTAAAATATGCAGGTGATAATTATTTGAAGCCGTATGTGATCTGCGAGCCAGAAGTGACGATAACTGATCGAACTGCGGAGGATGACTGTTTGATTCTGGCAAGTGACGGATTATGGGACGTAGTCTCAAACGACACTGCATGTGGCGTTGCCGGGATGTGCCTAAAAGGGAATGCATCGCCGGCGTCTACGCCGGAAAATGGAGCCGACGGCGAGGTGAATTCCGACCAGGGTTGCTCTGATGCTTCGATGCTTTTGACTAAACTAGCCCTTGCTAGGCGGAGCCACGACAACGTCAGTGTTGTCGTGGTTGATCTGAAGAACTACACGTAGAGAGCATTGAAGCTGCTTCTTTTTTTCCAGCCTTTTCTTTGCTTTATGGTTAACATTTTAGTGTGTTTATTTTGGGTGGTGTTTAGTTTTAGATTAGTTCTTTAGACGTTTGAAATTGGAACACAATGACTTGGGAAAAAAAAAGGGATTCCTCAAATTAGAGTTTTAGGTTTTGTTATCCTTGTTCTGCACTGCTTTAAATTATCCAAGGGGATTAGTATGTACAAATTAAGACTATCATATCATGTTTACAAATGCCCAAAAAAATAAAATCCGCAAAGAATCAAAGTTTTTCATTAGTATCTTTAAGTATGGTGAGCCTATTTCTGTTAATTCTGATGAATTTGATACTCCCTCTGCTTTCTTTTAGTTTCTTTTCGAGGGTTAAATGATATAAATTGTAATTTATAGTATTTTTCATGAAGATTTTAAATATCTAATTTTTTATTTTAAAATATCAATTAATGTAATTCAATTTCTTTTGGAGAGTTAAATGATATAAATTGTAATTCATAGTATTTCTCGTATTTAATTTTTTATTTTAAAATATTTATTAATTAATGTAATATAATTTAATTTTAAAAAATAGTTAGGCTGACGGAGGGAGTATCTTCTTGATTGTCCCCCTCTAATTTGAATTGCGTACAACTTTGTAACTCAAATTGAGTGGGTCTAAAAAGTTGAGGATACATATAAGAATGATTAAAATCTTAAACATTAGAGTGGATGATTATAAATTTATAGTCAATTTTATATGTAGCCTCAAAGATAACACCGAAGTAAAGTTCCAAATTTGTTGTTCCAATAGAACAACTTTCCTGTACAAGTCTCTCTCATCAAACTTTGGTCTCCACCATTTGGCAGCAGCTTACTAGTTCTTTATGATATATCAAGAATAATAAAAATTCTCCTTGACTTGGGCCCCCAGGATATGTGATGTTGATTTTTGGGCTACACGCCCTCGCTCATGCATTACACGTAGCTTGGATTGTTACAAGCCTTATTCACACAACTAATTATTTTGGGGGGGGTGGGGCTCTTTCTTTTTCAATTTTATGACCAAAACAACATATTTTTGAGTTGGCAAGTAAAGAAAGTTGGATGCGTGTAGACTAATAATGTAGTAACAATCATTTAGTTCGTACCATGTGATATTTGGTTTTGTAGTTGCCGTGAGAGACCAGTTTCTGAATGTACCCAGTAATTGTTCATGCAAACACGATGATCATATCAGGTTTAATCACTCGTGGCCATTTACAAATTGAACAGAAAGAAAATAATCCATTCAGATCTCTTGAGAGGATACCATTTGTGGAATTAATTAAAATCAATAACTAAACCGCACGAGGCTTTACTGTGATGAGTAACCGGCCAATCACTATATTCTTCATTATAAACTTCAACAGTTTTATGTTGAAGATCCATAATTTCATACACAGATAAATTGCATATTTTAGTGAAATAGTTGACGCATTAACATTAAACGATTTCAGCAACTATCCCAAAAGTTCCATTAACCAGTTCAGTCCAAGAGAAACACAAACTACTTCAAAGTAATGTTTAGTAAAATGGTTGCGGGACAAGCAAACCAAACCATAATGAATGGAAGTTGGAGCTCGAGATTTTGCATATTAACTGGGAAAGCAGGAAGTACATATAATTTTTCCTCAGCTTCCTGCCAATTCCAAACTTAGCAAAGACAAAAACTTCAGAGAAGTAAAAACAGGAAAGACATAACAATGACTGGCAACTTTTTTCTATGGACATAAAAGATTGTTTTGACAACTCCAAGGACCAGTCTATTAACCGATTCAGGGCATTGTAGTTTAGATAAAAAAAAATCAGATTAAGTTGGTTTCAATATAGGTCCCCCATCAATGAGAAGAAACATGGTAAATAATGGAACTTGAATAACGTAAATAGACAAAACAAAGGCAGGCACATTTGCAAGGAGAAAATTTTCCAAGACGTGCCTCTAATTTCTAAGATGACACTACAAAGTAGACGATGTTCATGTCATAACTACAATTAAACACAAGCACATAAAATTGAGGTATCAACAACAGAAACCTTCACCTATACGCTCTTGTACAGAAGCCCGTCTTGCAATGCCAGACCAGCCAAAACTTACCCTTTCACATCTCTACATTTCTTTCCCCTCAGCTTCACATGCATCGCTCTTCAGCACCTTCAATCTTCTGTAACCCTTGTCAGTACCAAATAACCTAACAAAAGAAAGAGATCCATCAAATTATTCACACACAACATGATACCTCAAACTTTTATTCAATTCGGCAATGAAATAAAAAATGAAAACTTCCAAAAATTATCAGATACATCACTGAGATTGAGATTAGCAGTCAACATTTGTTACATGGATATGGGAGCATTAGCAGCTCATAATGAAAAAAGAGTACAGAGAATGATGTCCTAAACTTTCAATGTCTTTGTGCTCAAGGCTTCATCAGAATTGTGTTTAACATATTCATGCCAACTCCTAAAAGAATTTTGTGGCTCTACGATATTCTTCTGTTAGCCTGGTGAGACACATTTCTGTCAACAGTATGCTCTCTTTTAGTTTCAAGAAACTGAAACTGCATAACAACTTTTCATAATTCTGCAAATACACAAGGTAATCAAGTGCTGCTTCACAACTGCCAAGCCTGACTACTACATTTCCAGAGACCCAACTCGGCCATTTTATTCACTATATTTCTACACAATTTATTCAACTGTGTCAATACTAAATGCAAAGGTTTCTGACTTGTTTTGAGGGTAAACTACCTCGCTGATTTTTTGGTTTTGCATAATTCAAGTTATGGGCCCAAAGTAATATTTGCTTGCTTACCAATTCCAATTTAAATTTTTTGATTTAGAACTTTAGAAAAAAGAATATCGAAGGGCTAATCAAGTTTGAGGCATTGCCCTGCTCTCAGAAACTTTATGACTGTTCAGAAACAATCATGGGTTTTCCTAAAGGGCTTGCTCCATATGGAGAAGCATCAAGTAGAACTTGTAAAAAAGGAGAACCAATCCTTAGAAAATTCAGACCTTCACCATATTTTGCTATTCTTCCATTTTTTAATACATTCTTTTCTTCTTTGTTTCTTTTTCCGGAGGGGTTGTGCGACAACAAGGATCAACTCCCAAGGTGAGGTAAATGTTCTTGATTCTGGTAAAACACAGAAGTTGAATTTTGGCTATATAATCAACACTACCACACAAAATGATCTTCAGCATTTAGTAGCATTTCAAACACGAAATTGACTTTCTCATTGTTAGTTTATAGTAGAGAATTACCAGTCCATGTAAACAAATGTTGAAGAATAATTTCCAGACTTTGTATAGAGCAGTCGGTGATGATAGTCATGAAAATCAGCCCTGGGAAACAAAAGTAGCAGTTTCAGACATATAGTTGATGTAGACAAATGAACTAACAGTTTTCTAAGAGTAAATTTGTGTACAGACCCCCCATATAATGGCAAGAAGTTTGAGAGGCTCCAGGGGAAATGGTAACCACAATGTGCTTCAACTGTCTCAAGGACTCTAAGTATCATCCACAACCATAATGTTATCAAATGGGGCCCAGTGATGATTGGACCCACTATTGTAGCAAATCCAAGAAAAAGAATTTCAGCAGGGTGAGCATATTCAGAGGTCAATCCAAATGGTGTTGCATACCTGTGGATATAACAAACATCAGATGTGAAGGAATGGACCCAAAAAACAGAAATGAAATATTGATTTGAAAACAAAATACTCTTCACTGACTCGTGATGGACACTGTGGACATGCTTGTAGAGCCATTTAGTATGTAAAATCCTGTGTCCCCAATAGAATACAAAATCCTCCAGGATAAAGTAGAATAATACTTGCGTAGAGATCACTTTCCTGCAGAAGCAAAATATTTGTAATTCACTCCCAAATCATCAATAAACAACCAAACAACACCTTCGATACCCCATGCCAACCCCAACAAAAACAGATAGAATAAGTCAAAAGATTAGAAGACAAAAGAAACAATATTTGGCAGCTGACAAAATTGTGTGAATCTGTCACCACCACCAAAATTTAGGATAATCATATACAGATATGTCACTGCTAAGCTTTAGTATATAAAGAACCTGAAAGTACCAGGACGGCAACGGAAGAGTATTTCGCATCCCCATTAATTTAAAGACTGGATAGGATGCCATCATAAGTGGGAGATTAACACAAAAATGATACAGCAACAGGCGAGTGATACATTTCTCCTGAGCTGCAGGAGTATTATTTTTTGTCTGCAACAAATGAGAGGTCAGGAATTCTACTATTGAGATTCAGTAAGACAAGGTCAAAAATACATCAGAAGAGGACATATTAACTATCAGCTATGGGAAAAAACCAGTTTATAATGTGAGAGAACTAGAAAAGATAAAAGAAAGTCCAATGGTAAAAAAATCAGCTTTCGGAAGAATTTGAATGTTTGTCAGAATTATTTGCTTTCAATATGAAGTTATACTTATATGTAATTCATCGAATACTCTAAATTTAATTGTTGATACAAAATATGAAGTCCTTGATAACTTTTTATGCAGGAAGAATAGCAAAAAATGGATGAAAAAAAATCCTTTTGTCATACAACATATAGACAGTAGCAAATTTCTAGGTTAAACCAATAATCTCCTTTCTTAAGTGCTATGCTGCTATACACTTTGCCGTTGGCGAGAAAAAGGACGGACTCTTTATGTTAGACACGTTAGATGCATGAACATGCAAGATATGTTTCACTTTAAATATGAAGCAATTTAAGAGAAATTTCCTTCTTATTTAAGATCTGTCCCGCTCTAAGCATTTTAATAGAATAAGATATCTGAAAAGGGGGGAAGAAGTAAAAAGTTAAACTAAAGAGCTTGATGGATATTTAAAGAAAAAAAAAATGTTTTTGTGCAGACAGCACAAAATTGACACCGAGACAGATTGAGAATGTTTACTGAAGACAAATGATAAATCCTTGTAATTCACTTAATAGAGTAAAAAAGTGATACCTGAATTTTGTATTTGCTCAACCATCCTGCCCTTTCTAGAAGAATGAAAGGAAGTCCAGACAAGAAGAAGACACTTTCATGAAGAAAGAAACTTCCAAGACAAGCCAATTGGAAGTCATTGAAATTTGTAATCAGATACTGAAACATCATGAATAAAAACAAGAGGTTCAGGTATTTCAGGTATTTATCACTTCGTAACTACTCATAATGATGCAATACAGATGCATGAATTTCATTTAATTGGAAAAGAACATCAAACTGCAAAGCTGACTATGGCAACACTATATAACAAGCAAATATGGAAGCAGACAGCTGCAAGTAAAATTAATAGAGATTTGATAACCAAGGAAAAAAATTAACCTCTAAGAGGTGCTTTTATGTTAGGATGTCTTACAATCAAACTCTACTGGGAGAAGTGGTCTTTGAAATGGAAAAGAGTAAAGAAAAACACCTAATAAGGCTTAGAAGTTAGATAGTTGTAGCTTTAACACCCCATTGCTTTACCCTGTTTTTTTTCTTTTGTCTGAAACTGCAATCCCATGGGATGTGACGTTAGTGCATGTCACCGAACTCTGCCACTGACTAGAGCCTGGTATATAAGTGGAAGCAGGGTCAAGAGTGGACCCACACTACCCCGATTTTTGAACGTGGCCAAATAACCAGCAAATTCTCAGCTGTCCCCCCCCCCAAAACAAAAAAACAAAGTTGATAAGGCAACTAAACAGACCATAACAGAGCAGTTCCCCAGAAATTTCGAGCAGACTTCCAGACCATGGGGCCTATTTAAGAAGCTGAGCACTAAACCACTATGCACCCAAATTGTTCCACATAAAACCTGGAGCATGGTCCATTTTCATTTGTTTCAGTGAATGCATCAGCAGGTCGGTAACTGAATCTTCATGACTTTCCAAGAATGAAACATTTGTTAACACAAGGTCTTCCTCTAATGTTCTATTGATCATAATTGCTTCATATAGTGCTCCGTCTGTCCATTATAAGAGACCTTCACAGGAGCTATAGTTCTATACATGGCCTTCCAGAAATCCAGGGGATCTTCTCTTCAATTCTTTATTGGTTGCAAGAATTTGATAGTAAGACATGGATGCCATGTTCCAAACTTCGTACATTTTCAAGTTAGAGAATCCACTTTCGGACATCAGAATTGGAAGCCATTTAACCCTCTAGAATTCAATTTATATTGTCAATCTCGCAATCTATACACAGCCTCCTAAGTTGCAATCCATAAACAGCCTCCTAAGTTCTAGATCCAAGCTGTAGCCTTAGCTTGAGCCTTGTCAATCTCCCATCATTTCACAGTTTCCTTCACGCAAACCAGAAGTTCGAGAATTCTTCAATAAGTGAGATATGTCCTGGACAATGGTCAGACAAAAATTTGATTATCCGTCACAAACCTTCAAAACTGCCATGCTTAGTTAATTCCCCCCAAAACCTTCTTGGTAAATTACTAAATTCCATAAACTTAAACCCCATGAGATAGCTCATCATTAACTTTCAACGTATGTTTCAATAGCTATATTCAAACTAACCCAACACTTATCCAGGTTGATCAACAATACTTCATGCTGTTACCCCTGATCTAGCTCTGATTCCCACAATTTCTAAACAAACAGAACTACAACACTCCAGCTGTGTTTGATCCAACTTCAGCTCGTTCACAAACCTATTACAACTACAAAACAACAACTGGTCACAGTTTGAGCTCCAAATTCACTATGCACTCGCTTTCTGATGGTGCTGCACACTGTTCAGTTATTTGTTATGCCTGTTACTAATCCAGCATGTGTCCTTTTGGCTCACTAATCCAAATTAGTCTTTACTAACTCTCTCCCCTAAAGTTATACTGCCTACTTTTTTTTATTAATACTTGCAAGGAAAAAACCAAAAGCTATCTGATAGAGAGAGAAAGGATATGAAAAAAATGAATGACTACTACCCAACAAAATATCAGTAAGCTCCAGAAATGCCTAAAGTCACTAAATCTTAACCACCTTCTCATATTATACCTTCAACAATCAACTTCACTAGAATTAAAAACCTTGATTTAAAATTTTAAAAAGGAAAATACAGAGGAGATTCCGTCAACAATCAAATCATATGCATGGAGAGATGAACTTATAAATCATAGTCAAAGCTATTTATTGATTATATATGCAAAGCACCCAAGGATTTGGCCTAGTAATCATAAAGTGATTCGAAAACCATCAAGTCTAAAGTCCATATCCCCACAGAGACAATTTAAACTAAATGATTTCTTCTCAGTTGTCCTACACTTGCTCGACAGAATTACAGTTGCTATCACGTGAAATTAGTTGACTTCACCTAATCTGACTCAGACACCAAAATTATGTAAGAAAAAAAAAGGTTAACGATCGATATAAACAATGATGTGCCAATCGGCCTCATCAATGTACTGTCACTCATGCAGCAAACTAATATAAATCCGCATGCACAAACATACAGATTCTCAACGTCGGCTAATCAGGTAGATCCACAAAATAAAAGCGTCAATCTCAAAATGCAGTTAAACTAAAAGCAGATTCAGTACAATTTAGGGCTGATAAACATCGAATGAAGTAGAAAAGTCTTACCGTCCAAGCAGATTCAATCACGGAAGCCATGGTCAAACAATGAGGTTTGACCCGATCGCCGGCCTGCCGGAGAGAGAGAGGAGTTGTGGAAGTAGATACTACGAGAGAGAGAGTATATAGGGCAGCTGTTTAAAGAGGCGCACTAGAGAGAGCAAAGCGGGTTCCACGAAGATGAGACAGACTGTCAGCGAATATTTGCTCATGTGCCTTTCAACTTTTTATACGCACACGATGCTAACAATTCAGCCACTCATCTATTTTTCTCTTTTAATTATTTTAATTGTTATTTGTATTTAATTAGGTAACGTCTCTTTATAGAAAAAAGTTTATTTTTCAAAATATCTGATTATGATAAAATCTTGTTCATCGAAGAATATTTCTATAATTAAAAGAAGCAGATTCAGAATTAATGTATTTTAATGCAAACACCAATTCTAGAATTTTCATTTCTCAAATAAATGTAAACCACATGAACTGTCATCATACAGTCAACATTTTATTTCCTTGATAGCATTATATTATTTTTAGTAATAATTCTGCTAAATAAATTACACAAGTATGATTCTCAATAATGAACTTTTTTTTAATATTGATGTTAGGCAAACGTTCGCATTATGCAGGAGCATTGATTATCTAGTAATGAAAAAAAGAGTCCTCAAAACGTTATGTTTTAAGATTTGAATTTGAAACCTATTATATTTAGAAGGTTCAAATATATATATATATATATATATATATATATATATATATAAATGAAAAAACATCTTACATATGACGTATAATTTTTTTATCAAAAAGATTCGAATGATCCACTTTACTGCCCTCTAGATCCGCTCCCGCGAGGGTTAATAGAAGGCTGTTGCTACTCCAGTGAAAATTGTAACATGCAAATGTAACGTGTAACAAAAAATGAAAGCACTTTTGACCACAAAGATAAGTGATTAATTAAAATAATATTAAGAGTTTATTTAAATTTATTTATTTTAAATATTTTTAAGTTAAAATTATTTTTAAGTAATTTTATAATGTTTGAGTAAAATAAATTTTAAAAGTGCTTATAAACATTTATTTTAAAGCCAAAATCTATCTATCTTTTATAATCTATACTACCTTATAAATGCATAAGCTCACTGGCCTGAAATTAAATTAGAAAATACAAAAAGATGAAACAAATTTGAAAGGTGATAATGATTAATTTCGTATGAATAATCAGAAACAACATAAACAAGTTAGTTATGATGCTAAATAAAATCGATAAAAGTTTCATTTTGTTTTGTATGCTAAACAAGTTAGTGATGATGCACATCAGCAAATTAATATGTGCATTTACTTGACTAATAATCTTTGATTAATCGATAAAAGTTTCATTTAGTTTTGTAATAAATCAAATCAAATCGAACTAAATCAATAATATATATATCTTTTATTGATAGTTTCAAAAAAACATAACAACGTATCTTCTTTTTTTAATTTATCCTTTTTTCTATTTAGTGGTTATATGATTTATTCCTCCGTGACCAACACATTGGACAATATATAGTACTTGATCAATGATTAAACAAAACTTGAAATTTATAACAGGATACTAATATCCAAAGTTGTTCTCTTACAATAAGAAAAAAAACTGATAAACACTATATAACTGCTTCTAGTAAGACAACATAAGAAACATAGCAGTCCATTCTTATTAATCTAAAGAGCAACTAGCAACCTAATGCAACTTTTATGGTGTATTTGAGATACGTGGTGGCGATAGGCCATGGTACGTGGAAGGTGGAGGACTTGTTGGTCGGGTGGACGCTGCAGTTTATGTAGTGCTTAGTGGAAGACCGTATGGAGGAGAAGGGGGAGAATATGTAGTCGATGGTGGGGGTGGAGAGTAAGCAGAGGGAGGAGGCGAATGTGTTGGTGTAGGAGGAGGAGGAGTTAGTGGTGGTGGTGAGTATGTAGGTGGAGGAGGGGATGATGGTGGTGGAGGCTAGTAAATTGGTGATGGTGGCGGTGGTGAGTATGCAAGTGGAAGTGGTGGTGATTGTGCAGGTGGAGGAAAGGAGTATGTTGGTGGTGGTGGTGGTGATTGTGCAGGTGGAGGAGGGGAATATGTTGGTGGAGGTGGTGGTGATTGTGGGGGTGGATGGGAGGAGTATGTTGGTGGAGGTGGATGGGAGGAGTATGTTGGTGGAGGTGGTGGTGATTGTGCAGGTGGAGGATGGGAATATGTTGGTGGAGGTGGTGGTGATTTTGTAGGTGGAGGAGGGGAGTACGTTGGTGGAGGTGGTGGCGGCGATTGTATAGATGGAGGAGGGGAGTACGTTGGTGGAGGTGGAGGTGATTGTGCAGGTGGGAGAGGGGAGTACGTTGGCAGAGTTGGTGGCGGCGAGTATGTTGGTGGAGGAGGCGAGTATACTGGTGGAGGATGTCCATGATGACTCGGAGGTGAAGGCGGATGATGTCCTCTAGGTGGCTTGTGCCCTTTAGGAGGTGGTGCATGTCCATGTGAAGGTGGCGAGTGTGATGGTGGTGAGTATGTAGGTGGATGAGGTGAATAAGTCGGAGGTGAAGGTTTCCCTTGAGGTGGAGGCGAGTAAATTGGAGTTGGTGGTGGTTGTGCATGTGTAGGGGGAGGATGTCCATGATGACTCGGAGGTGAAGGTTGATGATGGCTTGGTGGATTATGTCCTCTAGGTGGTGTGTGCCCTTTAGGAGGTGGTACATGTCCATGTGAGGGCGGTGATGATTGTGAATATGGAGGTGGAGGAGATGAAAAAGTCGGTGGTGGAGGTTGCACTTGAGGAGGAGGAGGAGAGTAAATTGGCGTTGGTGGTGGAGAATGTGCATGATGACTTGGGGGTGAAGGTTGATGATGGCTGGGTGGATGATGTCCTCTAGGTGGCGTGTTCCCTTTAGAAGGAGGAGCATGTCCATGTGAATGTGGTGGCGGCGATGGTTGTGAATATGGAGGTGATGGAGGTTGCACTTGAGGAGGAGGAGGAGAGTAAGTTGGTGTTGGTGGTGGAGGATGTCCATGATGACTTGGGGGTGAAGGCTGATGATGGCTAGGTGGATGATATCCTCCAGGTGGCGTGTGCACTATAGGAGGTGGTGCACGTCCATGAGAAGGTGAAGGTGGTTTATGCCCATGAGATGGTGGATGGCCGCCACCTTGAGAGGGTGGAGGAGAACCATACGATGGTGGGGGATTAGGCAGAGAAATCACTGGAGACGGCGGTGGAGGACTACCAACAGATGGTGGTACATGACCATGGAAAGGTGGTGGGTGGGCATGGTGTGGTGGAGCATGCCTCGGATGTGGTGTACTTGGAGCACTAGGCGGTTGATAGCTATGAGAAGGTGGTGGTTGGCTAGTAATAGGCGGAGGAGTGTTACCACCATATTGTGATGTTGCTACAGAATAGTCTTCAGCAACAAAAGAAAGAATAGTAGTGCTTTGTAGCAGGAAAAACAAGGCGAAAAAAGTGATTAGCTTCATTGATAACGACTTGCCTATTGTAAATACTTAGTACAATCTTCATGGCTGTATATAGAACTAGTTTGAAGAGAGAAGACACTTGCCATATCCACCAGATAATCAGCAAAATTCTCACCAAGTTCCTACCCAAGACGATCACAAAGGCTGGAGGAAAAAGTGGAAGAGGTTTGTTTTAATTGACTATTACTATAACTTTTCTACATTTAATGACAAAATGTTTCTGATAACTAGAGTGAGGTCACCTTTTTACATTCCCGATATTTGTTTGTTTGTTCTCAAATTCAATGGACAGCTAAGGAAATGTAAAAATGATGAACACATCTATTTGTCTAGTTTTACAACAGTCGCCTGATAAAAAAAGAAGAGTAATGTTAAATGGCCAAAAGAATTTGGATGGAATTTGGCCATAAATGTAAAAAGACTATAATATCCTTATTTCAATTTTTGCATTTATTTCCTCAATACTTTTCCCTCCAAACAAAACTAACTTTTTTCTATTTCCTAAACTCCTTAAACTACTAAAACACAAACTATTTGGTTGCCAAGAAAAATGAAAAATGTTTCTGTGTATATTTTTTTGTATGTGTATAGTTCATTTGATTTATTTTTAAAAACAAATATTCTTTAGTTAATAAAAAAAATTGTGCGCTTTAGTTTAAAAAAATATTTTTGTAATTTTGTTTTTATACATTAATATTTTTTTCATTATATACCATACAAATTATGTGCTACATATAAAATAACCTACACTCCCTCCTCTACCCCTCCCCCGAACTCAATTATGTCCATAAGGTACCAATGCATACCATTGAAAAGTTATTTTTTTTGCTTAAAATAAATCTATTTATTGAAGAAGACAATTAAATTTCTCAGTAATAATAACTACAAATGACTGTCTTATCTACTTAAGATTATACTTAATTATTTTGTAATACAAATTTAGTAATTAAGCGTAGATTAAAAAAAATTAATTAACTTTTTCTTTAAATATAATCTACTAAATAGATTAGTTTATATAATGGATGTTTTTTAAGAGAAAAAATAATGTTATTTTAGAAATTAGATATTTCTAAAAAATAATAGATGATAAGACATTTATAACTATACCATGAATAACACATTTATTTTTTATATTGTTACCATTCAAAACAAGAATTAACATATATAGAAATTGGTGAAAATATTTTCCTAATTTTAACCATGAATAAAAAATTCAATTACTTCAATAATATTAATTAGGAGGATGTTTCAAAACAAATAAATAAAAGATCACTCAATACCTACTTATCAATTATAATACTTTAAAATAGATGTATTTTATATAGGATACTATATTAAATTACAATATGTTTAATGTATGTAAATAAAATATAACATAATTAGGATATACATTTTAAAAAATATATTTTCATTTAATATAGAATTTTCTATCGAAGGAGACAACTAAAATTCATGTTAATAATATACATAAATATCATTTTTAAATATAATTTGAAAAAATATTTCAATAACGACAATCAAAACTCAAAATACTTTAGAAATGTAGACATCGACACATTATAGAAATACGTAGTTTAATTTTTTAAAACAAAATAATTAAATATGTAATTTAATTTTTTAAATATGTAGTTTAATTTTTAAATATGTAGTTTTCAATACGTAGTTTAATTTTTTTAAATATAATATTTAAATATGTAGTTTAATTTTTTAAAACATAATAATTAATAAATATGCAAAACTACAACATTAATGTGTAACTATCTTGGGTTGTTGTTAAATAGGATCGACACTTATGAACCATATGATTTTTAGTATTTCTTTAATGTGTCGATGTCTATCAATTCTAAAGTATTTTGAGTTCTGACGGCTATTATTAAACTATTTTACATTACATTTAAAAAAATTATTTAAAATGTAATTAAAAAAATTATTTAAATATGTAATTTAAATTTATTTATATAATAAATAAAATAAAATTACTTAATTTTAAAAATTCCTAATCAATTTCAAAAAATATTAATTTGAGAGCAAAAAAATAATAATATTCTGACTACAACTATGTATACTTAATATTTTAACATATCATTTAATAACAAGCATTTGTTTTTATTTATAAAACAACAAATAATACTAATAAAGAAAAATATATATGTGATGAAACTTTGAAGTTCATGCTTAACTAATTTGTGTTGCCATTATCATCGGAGAACTATGAAAATGTTTTTCTTTTAATTTTTTTTATAAAAAGTTTATTTTGAAATTATAAAGAATTTTCTATATCCTTTCCGTGTTATTCTAATTTTTCAATGATGCACCATCAACATTTTTATTCAAAAAATATTTGTTTACGTCTCTCTAGATAAATAAAAAAATATTAATTTTAATGAGTCTTTATTTGTGTATGATGTGATTCATATACGGTCAGGATATGAAGGCAATCACATAATAGAGGAAACATGATGGTAATTTCAGTTTTCTTCATATTTTGCTCACATACATTCTAAGTATAATCGGATAAAACATATTTTTATCATTTAATTTTTTTTCAGAAAATCGATATGTAACAACAACTCCTTTAAATAAATAAGAGTAATTGTTTTGCCAACTCGGTCAATTTCAGTTTTTTAATTTTGAGTATTATAGATATAAATTTTTAATATTTAAATTTAGATATAATTTATCTTTTCATGATTGGAAATTACTAAACTAGATCATCTACACTTTACTCCTCTTTTGTACTTTTTAAATTATTTTTTTATCATCAAGAAATAAGAAATGGAAAATAAATAAACAAAAAAAATAAGTAAAAAAAGAGGAAATTTTGAAATTGAAAAAGAGATATATTTTTTTTTATCTTTTTACTATTGCTGTCACATTTTAATTTATTTTTTTAGATCTTGAAAATTTCAAGTGAGAAGAGTGGGTGAGACTTATGTTTTCTTTGGTGAATTTTGTGGTTCCTTTCCCATGTTTAACTATGAAATCATCAATAATTAATCTCATTAATCATTTTCAATGTATTAGAAACATAATTGAAGAATATATTCAATATTTAAGTTAAAGGGCAAAAATATCCAAAAACAAACTAGTTTATAGTGTGAACAGATCCTTTTATCAGGCCAAATTATGGCCCAAAGGATTTTCCCAAAGCAGAATAGGCTACAATCTACATGAATACATACCCCCACACACACCAAGGTAACCAGACAACCCATACAACTAGAAGTCACTGATACTTAGCTAGCGTTTGGCCATAGATTTTCAAATATTCTTGGTAAATATTATTTGGGTGAAATTTCACCATGTGTTTGGCCATAGTATTTGGGAAACATATTTTACTTTTTAAAAAAAATATGATTTATACCCATAAGTTTTAAAAACTATCAAAATACCATAAGTTTGTATTACAAGTCAATTGGATCTTCGTTGCAACAAATAACAAGTGGTGTCCATGACACTAGAGCAATGTGGTAGTTTGGAGTGAGTGCAACAAGCATCATTCCATACATCGTGAAGTAGACAAAGCACATGACTTTGTTACCCTGAGCCGATTGTTCATCATTTTCATCAACAACCATATCATCACTTTCATATTTCATCACTACTTTGGTGTTCACGTAAAAATTATATAATACAACACAAACAACTACTATAGAGGGTGTTTTTGTAAAAGATAAAAATTTGATGTAAAATTTCAATATTTGAAAGATCCCAAATAATGAGATTTAACCCAAATACTAGAAAAAACTAGTATTTGAAAATTTGGGATATTTGCCAAAAATATTTATTAAATAATGACAAATTGTATAGACAAACATTATTTGCCAAATTTTCCTCCAAATATTACTTGGGAAATCTATGGCCAAACGGTTCCTTATTTTGGTTCACAATATTTTCTAGAAAGTGACTAATAGCTTCCATCATAGTAAAATATAACAAGATCATGCTTATTTTGAACAACAAACTCTAAATCTTGAATTCACCTTCATACGGCCAGGCCAGGGACAGACCCACAGACAAATCATAATGTCAATTATGGTGTAACCCTCTCTATTATATTTCCTTTTTTGTTGGCTGTATAATTAGAAGTAATCAGTAACACAATTTTTTCTCAAAAACCCATCATTTCATGAAGATAATGAAGTAGAAACTAGCAAACCATTCAGCTCACAACTCACATAAAACAATATAATTAGGGGAAAACTAGAAAGATCGCTGAAAAAGGCAAACTTTTTAAGTATCAACCACTTAATAAGATTGCACTGAGATTACAAGCAGAATGTATTTACACGTCAAATCATAGATTGCACGAGCAAATATAAAAAAAGATAAACGACCCACCAAGAAAAACAGAGAAAAAGTATTCTGGCTTTGAGGCCTCCATTCAAACTACAGTTAAAGTCAATTTTTCATGGTCCTGAACTGAACCACCCTGCTTTCCCATTGGAAACCAAGCTTGTATGACAAACATTACAGAAGCCAGCATCTTCAACTGCTCTTTCCCAGCACATAAGAAATTTCTGCGAAAAATAACCATCTTTAGAATACCAAATTACAGAAAATTTCGAGCATACATCATGCATAACTATGCAAAAGCTGAAAAAATGTATTGATGAAGAGACGGGCTGAATTCAGCACAAGAGGTGGCAAATCAAGGAATGAAATTTAAGAATATTTTGCTCATATAACTCAAACAGGAGCACAATTATTAAACGTACAATATTTTCAGCGACAATATTCACATTAATGAAAAAAGAACAAAGCCTTACGACTTAGATAAAATACCTGAAGAATAGTCATGCTCAAGGAATGAAGTGATCAACAATACAAAGTACACCTCAGTATAGACCTAACGAAATAAACCATTGATTTAAATTTTAATCCATGGTTTCACTGGCATGGTAGAGTATCATTTCTAGAGAGATTACGTAGCCAAAATTAAATAGCTGATGTGCCGAATTCCAAGTATTGGACATCCTTTTTCCTTTTTGTTTCATAGGTTGTTCTATGTATTGTACATGACTGCATACAATCTGATGATTTTGCATGACTTCTTAATCAAAGAGGGGAAAAAGGTCATCAAGAGTAAGAGATTCCACATGAACCCCACTTAAAGGTATGATCATTTAACTTGTAGAAACATGAGATAGTATGGCCTTCATCAAATGAAGAGGATTTTGAATTAGAAACTTCTCTTGCTGTAATAATATAGTTATGTAAGATTGACTTTACAAAGATTAAGTATTTCAAGAAGGTAGTGTTGATAAAGGACGGCGTCTAAGAATTAGTATTTCAAGAAGGTAGTGTTGATAGAGGACGGTTGAGACACGCTTACGCCCTGAAACTTGGAGTAGCACAGGCAGGACGAACACTTGAGTGAAGTCACTGGGCACTATGGCGTGAGCCTGCCCACGGATGCTATCTAGAAGAGAACAGTACTACAACATAAATATTGCTAACAGAGTAATGCATTAAGTTGAGGAATTTCATGGCCAAATATGTTGGTGCTTAACAATAGGAAACTAGAAATTTAGTATAAAAGTCAGTCATAAATTGAACAAGAAAAATTGAGACTCACTATGCAAACTAAGCCTGGAATTTATGTTTGAGAAAGGAGGTGGTCCATTATCCCCGAGTTTCAAAAATTGTAGTTGGTCCTGAGGGTTGGCCCAAAATGAATTTCTCCGTCATCCAAAAAAGTTAAGACTGCATTTTTGTGTCAAAAACAGTGATAAAATGTTTTGAACTTACTTGATTTTTTTTTTTTACTTTAGGTACTTGATTGTAGTTTTCAAACCTTCGTTCCATACAATTATTGTTTCTCTTTATCATTCTTTTCTTGAATTACATGTGTGTACATATATTCTTAATCTATGTCTTTCTTCATCAAAAGAAAGTCACCTTCGACAATAATGCATTAAATTGACAATGAAGGGTGACAAAAGTGTGGATGTGGAAATATATGCGCATAGGTTTTGCTTATAAACAAAATCAACTAATCAACTGCAATTTTAGGAGAAGGACATGAAAGTTCTCATCCGCGGAGAAGCTTGACAACTCAGCCGACAATCTTGACATATTATGTGTCATTTTACATAATCTTATAAGTTCAAGAAATAGATGGTTGGCAACTTAAAATTCAGTTTAATCAAGAAAGTAATAGAGAAGGATAAACGTATGATTATGCGAGACAACATAGTGCACTCCAAATATTATAGGGAGATAATGAAGTGAGAAAGGGAAGAGATCACTTTGAAGCAATTTTTTTAAAATTTCCTAATGCTCAACACAATTTTTATTCAAGTATTTTGAAGTGTTTATTATAATTAAGTATCTGATTTTTAGAGTGTTAGTCTGCTTTTTGTTGAAAGAGTCTTCTGAAAAGAAAGGGAAAAGAAAAAAATTTCATAGCAAAATTTCTCCCCAGAATAGACCCTAAAAAAAGGATTAGAGGAGTTAAAGCACACAATAAGTCACATGTTCAACCAATGAAGGTTGGATATGAAATTAGGAAGAAGAAATATGAGCATTCTATCATTGAAAAATGTGGTTAATCGTAAACCAATGATAGAGGATACCATACCACTAGAAAACTATTTCAGTAACTTTGTTGATATTGAGGGAGTAGCACTCTACCTTGACTTGCAAGGAGATGAGTAGAATGAAGGTGTTGATTTTGATAGAGATAAGTTTAGAAGAATTGCTGGAAAATGAAGTCTGTAAAATGCAAAACAACATTATGATACTAAATAGAATCACTATGTCTAGTTAAGCTTTTAGGTATTAATGACAGTAAACTAAGCCACATAAAATAGTGTCATTACACACGGTTAAGATTTAGGTCTTGAAACAGGTAGACTTCACCAGTTAAAGAATAGTCAATATGAATGAACTACAAAGCAAATTATATCAACAAATAGCATACATGTCTGTTTAGAAGGGGTGGGAAATGACCAGCGCAGCCCATAAACATATTTTTTAGAAAAAAGGGGAAATGCATGGCTCAAACCTCTTTGCAACCCTGGTATGTATGGATAACATGAATCATGATATCAGCATTAGGCATTTGGTTTTATGGCACAGAAACAAGATCAATCCAAAACAGAGGTTTATTGATAATATCATTGCAGAGAATCATGTTGGATTTGTCATGGAATAAATGACAATGCGGCAAGTACACAAACCTTAGGTGCCACTGGGAGAGCACATACATAAGCTATGACCTTTTGCTTCACAAGAACCGAGGTTTTCTATCTGCTGGCTTCAAAATCTGGAAAGAGCACATCAGATTTTCATCCACACTCATCATTGCACCAGCATTATCAAATTCGCCACAGTAGTTTGGTGCAGAAAATACTGTAACTAGCTGCCTTTCAGCAAAAAATTCATAGCCGTCCTCCACAACCTAGGTAAGAAATATCCTAGTAAATAACTCAATACTAGAAAAAGAGAAAACCACGAGTCAAACAGAAGTACCTGATGGGCACGACAAACAAGGTCCATATCATGTTGCATCAAGAACTCTGCCACTTTATCAGGACCAAAGGTATATGAGACGCCCCTGTCATTCATTCCCCAACCTTTAACTTCCCTACTAGGATCTGACCAAAGTAAATCACAAAGCAAACCGGAATCTGGAACATCTGTTGGACGAGGTAAATTTCGTATCAGATCCATGTCTGTTAGATCAGGAGAAAGGCCACCATGCATGCAAAGTATTTTATCATCTATGAGAGCTGCCACGGGAAGACAGTTGAAACAATCAGTGAAGACTTTCCACAGCCTCACATTGAATCGGCGCTTACATTCATCATAAAATCCGTATATCCGGTTAATAGAAGCACACTCATGATTCCCTCTTAACAGAAAGAAGTTCTCTGGGTATTTAATTTTGTATGCAAGTAGAAGGCATATAGTCTCCAAGCTCTGTTTGCCACGATCCACATAGTCCCCTAAAAACAAATAATTAGACTGAGGTGGGAATCCACCATATTCAAAAAGCCTCAGAAGATCACCATACTGTCCATGAATATCACCTAGAATCCAGGAAAAAAAAAAGAGGTAGGCTAATTAGTTTGACCAAATACAAAGATTGATTATGACAGATTGCCCCAACCACCCATCCCCTAACAAAGAAACAGAAAAGTGAAATGGATCTACTGAAGAAGTGAACAGCTAAGGAAAAGAATCTTGTTATGAAATAAACATACTTCCTGATAAAAGGTATGAAAGATAGAAACAATATAAGAAAATATTATAATAATAACAACCTAATCTCAAGGGAAGTATGAACAACGAAGCAATTCAACAAGCACATCAAGTAAAGATATCGAGAGACTAAATTCTCACTCTCTCAAGAACAGAAAAACAATCTCCAGGAAAACATAAGGACTCTACTCTATCTTTTCTAACACATCCTATCAAACTACAGCCAAACAGATTAATCAAGAGCCTTGTAATCTTATCAAACTACAGCTAAACAAACAAAGAGCCGTGCTACTTTTTTTTTTTGGTAAACCGTGAAGAATTACCATGAACAACCAAAAATTTACACCTAGAGATCATTTTAGGATGATGAGCCACCTTCTAGGAAGGGTACTCTCTATCCCAAAGCCTCAAGCAAAGAAAGCCTAATTACAACTTTTCTGAACTAAGTTTCTACATCTGTTCGCTTTCCTACTATCTTTCAAGTAATTCACTCTTTCAGCAATCTCTTTCTATAGCCGTGCTAATTACTAAAGGCAAAAAGACAAGCACTAGGAGCAGGGATCTGTCATGTGACATATCATAGCAATGATATCCAAAAGCAGATACACTATTCAACTGTATCCCACGAGTATACCCATATAACAAATATATTCCGCATTTACATTAAAATAACAAGCTACATCCCTATAAGTAAGACACCATAGTGGATGACTGTACAAACTGTGCAATCAACCTTTAGAACTTTTTTGAAAAAAAAAAAACTATTCAAAATGAACAAACAGCTTTTAATCTTCTCCTGCGTCACACATGCTCTAAGAATTGAGAAAACCCTCGCCAATACTCCACAAGTTTCATTCAGGTCAAAGAAACTAATTTTTCAAATTCATCAACATTTTTTCACATTTAACAGCGAGGAATAACATTCACTAGACAAATTTAAGGTCTTCAAGCCTTACAACTACCAGGGGTTTCACAAACTCAAATGCAAATATGAACATGCATGTAATAATGATTCGTCTGTGCCAACAAAGTAAAACAAGAAAGTTCAGAATAAAAAAAAAAAATTACCACAGATCTTGATAGGGGCTTCAAGCTCCAAGAGATTGGGCTGCTGAAGAAAGATTGCTCTTGCAGCAGTACAGAGAGAACGAATCTCAGCCTCTGAAAGCTGAACCTGTCTAACAGTTCTTGCATTCCTAAACTCCAATAGCCTGTTAATTATGTCATCAAGAACCGCAGGTTCTATCCCCTGCCCATTTTGAGCCATCTCCCTTTCTCCTCCTTTTATCCTAGTGGGGGTCTCAATAATACCCTAAATAAAACCTAAAAATCCAAGAAAATACAGAAACGGAAAAACAATAAAATGGGGTCACAGTTTTTTCCAAGAATCCATAAAGGTTTGATTTTTATGGTAATTTGGGGGTGGGGGGTTAGATGATGATGTGAAATAATTGGTGGGATAAAGAAGAGTGAGATATTTTTGGGGGCGGAGAGGGCTGCAAACTCCGATGTCGGAGTCGATGTAACTTGTGCAGCCCTTGACCCTCCCTCGTGTGGCTCTTTGAAAATTTTGCTACTATAAATCAAAATCTAGGGTTTCCTTTTCACTTGAGTTGGCGTTTGGGTAAATATTTTATCGAAAGATTGAGACTTTGCGGGTCGAAACCAATATATTTAAAGCTTGCTTCTGACATCAAATGTTATTTCATTTTTCCAAATTTTGAACAATATATCATCTTCAAACTACTCTTTTTAAAACTTTATCCAAATATTATTCAAATGCTTAATTGAAATACAGCTTCACACCAACATTTTAACCCTCTAATTAAAATAAATTGAACCTTAATATTATTGAGTAGTTATAAAAATATTTGAGATTAGAAAAGTTATCTGTAATTCTGAGAGTCATTGGATTTTAGGATTTATGGACTTTTTTGTTGCAGTCAATGGCGTCATAGCTGAACTACTTGCACTTTTCAATGGGCTTAAACTTGTTCTAGAGCGTCATATTACGTCGCTGATAGCTGAGATCGACGCTCAGTATATATATTATTACTCTGTTGCACACACATGCGTTACTTTTTACTCACATTTTACATGATTGCAAGTGGCTCCTCCACCAGCTGACTAATGTTGTCGTGGAGCACTCGTTTAGGGAAATTAATGGTTTAGCGGATCTGCTAGCAAGACATGCTTTGAATAGAGACGTTTTGAATTCAATCACCTTTTTCGAGGAACCACCCCTTTTCATGGACAACAGGGGGGCATCAAACAACAACTTGAACCCATGTCGAACGTAGCTTCGTTAATATATTTTTGTGTAATACTGTTGGGTCTGAAATGGCCACTGGTCGAACATCCTTGTATTAACGTTTGCTTTTAATTAATAGTATCTTCTTTAGTGATAAAATAAATAAATTAGAGAAGCATTGAAATAGTTTCGATATAATGTTTGATTAAGATTACTTGATTAAACGCATCTGCTTATAATCTCTTAATAATCATATCAAATTAATTTAAGCTAAACATACATGATGCTTGAGAATCTTGTTAGATTAAAAGCAATATGTAAAATTTGTTTTTAGATCTACAAGGTAAATTGTTAATTATTGATAAACTAACTAAATGGGAATTATTATCATGACATTATCATATCACTTGAGTTAAAAGAATATTTTTATTTTAAATTAGTTACTACATGGATAAAATATGTATATGTACATAGGTATTATTATGAACATAAGTATATGTATATTAAGTACGTGCAGTAGATATATAGTGTCTAGTATAAGGCTGGAAATCGGACCGAAACGAACCGGTATCGGACCAAGACGGGACGGGTTGACCGGTATCGGGATGAATCGGATCGGAATTACCGGGATGGATACTAGGTTCCGTCCATCCCACTATATACCGGGATGGAACCGGATCGGAATGGAATGGGATGGGATAAACGGGACGACACATATAGCTATTTCAAAAAATATTTTTTTTTTAGTTATTTTGATTTTTTGAATTACGAAAATATGAATGTTTGTTTATTTTTCTAAGTTTAAATTAATTGTTTTAAAATTTAAGTTTTGAAATTTATAATGTAATTTTACTTAAGTTTATTTTAAAGATTTTTTTTTTAATTTTTACTTATTAAATTTGCAAGTTTAAGTTTAATAAAGTTTTTGAGCTTAAATTTTCAAGATTTGAAATTTTGAAGTTTATAAGTTATTACTTATTAATATGTTATAAGTTATACTTATAACTTGTAGTTTAAACAACTTAAGTTTGTAATTTTAAAAAATTAAATAAAAATAAGAATAAAATAATGACACAAATTAAAAAAATATCAATCCAATCCATTTATTTTTATTTTTAAAAAAAATATGCCTATATATAAATTATAAAATATAAATTAATTAATAAAAATAATTAACCGGAACCGAACCGGACCGGAACAGAACCAAAATAAATCAGGATAAACCGATACCGGTACATCGGTATCAAATCGTGATACCGTTCGGTTCCGAGTACCGGTTCACGGTGTCCCATTCCGTCCCGAAGACTACCGGACCGGAATGGTACCGGAATGGTACCGGAACGGTACCGATACAACCCGATCCGGTGTCCAGCCTTAGTAGTCTAGTATCACATTGTTGAGTTAATAAAATATTTTACCCTAGAAAGTCTAGCAGAGAATTGATCTAATTAGACGTTAAAAATCTATTAGTACCTGATGCGGAAATAATTTCTTGTTCCATGAGTCAATTTTTTATTTTTTAAAATAAACTTTAACTACTACCATTTTTTATCATGGAAATGTACACAAAATAACAATATATTGATAGAAAAAATGAGAAGTTTTTTGTCAAAGTCAAAAGAGCATTAGGTTGGATTTCTAACCATCTTATTATTTTATTAACATTATAATATAAACCAATTAAATGAAATAATAATAAAAATAATAATAGAGAATTCGTTAAAAAGTTTGTGTATTAAGGATATCTAGTTTTACTACAAGATTTTATTTTAATTGTACCAAAAATAGTGTTATGTTGCTACCAATTAAGTTTGTCGCTTGTGATAGTTTATCAAAAAATTGAAATTGCACAAATCTTTAAAATGACATATATAAGTATTTTGTCTTACAAATGGATGGTAAAAAAATATCAAAATACTACTGCTTTTGTCTCAATTTATGTAACACTTTTAGTTTTTCGAGAGTTAAACAGTTTGAATTTGATCGGAAATTTGCGCATGAAATCTTCAATTTTTTTAAATGAAATTTATATATTCGTAAACTACGTAAAAAGTACTATAATTCACAATAATTGATAATTCAAAATGTTTAAAAGTTCTATGAAAAACTTACGGTCAAAGTTATACTTGTTTGAATCTCAAAATTTGAAAAGTGTCACATAAAATGGAACGATAGAGTATTTTGTTTCTTAGGTTAACTAGCTGTTTATAACTTACTTATAATTTTGCAATCCCCTTACTGATGATTGATAGAATCATTAGTCATCAAATTTGTTATATACTCAATTACTCATCATTATATCATATATCATATCATATTATATTAGAAATGAAAATTTCAAAATATCAAAATTGAACCATCATATTTTCTATTAAAACCATTTTTTTCTTTTTTACTTAAACATATTTCTATATATTTTTTACCCCTCCTCCCTCCTCTTAAAAAATATATATATATTTGCCAATTGACAAGTAGATAAAACTAAAAACAATTGAGATCACGAAAATGGTGAGGCCCCAAATTAAAATTACTACATATCACAATTTATGTATGAAACATGAATTTAAATTCACCAAATAAAAAAAATTAGACTACATTAACTATATAGCATGATGTAGTAAATAATTGAAAAGTTATTATAGTAAATGTGGATAATAAAGACCTAAAATATTCACCTTTAAATTTGAGTCATCATCTTACTTTTTTAACATCATGCAAAAAAGTATATTTATTTATATGAATATAGTAATATTTAATTAAAATTTTTGTTCATGGATTTGAAGTAAAACTAAATATTCAAATTAATTGTTTGATAAAAAAAATAACAATAATAATATATACGATGCAATTTCACAAGATAAAATCTAAATAAGAATACAATTATTCCGACTTAACTTCTTTCTCCGATATAAAAAAATCTATTATTTGTATTAATATCTCGAGAAAATAAAATAGAGAGGTTATATAAATAGTAAAAGAAAAATAATTATATATAGCATAAGAATTTGAGAAAATAAAACAGAGAAATGTTGGTGGCCTCTTACCTTTCCTTTCCGGCCACCCTGATTCTTCCATCAGAATCAAATTTGGTGTGCCCATTCAGCGCCTTAATGATTGGCCTCTGACTCCGCCTCTGCAAATCCTATATACTCTGCAACAATGTTTCTTCATATTTTCCTCATTTTATTCTTTTTCAGCTAGAAGCCCTAGCTTCCCCTGCCGGCCTCTATATTGCTTCTGAATCCAGGTAAAATAATTAAAATCCGTCGCAAATTCGCGTTTGCGATCTTTTTGTTTCGCTTGTGTGTCATCTTAGTATTGGTTATTCCGAGTTTCAAGCATTCACTCGTGATTGGAATAATGTTTTTTTCGGGGTTTTATTTTGGGTCATGATTGTTGTGTTGATCTATAATTGAACACAAAAAATGTTTTTTTTTTTTTTTGTTGATTGCCCTGCTCTGGGATTAATGTATAGAAGAAATGGAGTTCGAATGATGAGTTATATCAATATTAGTTGAAGATCAGATCAAAAGACTTTTAAACAAGTTAGTAGTTTTTAGAGTTGACAGCAGTTTGACTCTTTCCATATCAGTTTTCTGATGGCAGATTTTAGTTCAAATTGGGAGGGATGTGAATCTGATAACAAAAATTTAAAAAGTGTGGTGTCCGGGCTAGTCCTTGGCTAATTCCACCACCTAGTGTTTTGTCTTTTGTTGGGATTCGAACCTAACATCTCATGGTGCTCAAACTACTTCATTGACTACTAGGCCATACCGTGGGGTGCATGATGTGAATCTGATATTGTTGGGAAAAAAGTGGTGAATTTAGATATGATAAGCTTAATAATGATGTATTATACACTTCAGAAATAATGTTGAAACATGTATATCATAGAACCTATATGATGAAGTGTCTAATCCATAATGCTGCATTAACTTTTCTTGGGTACATTTCAAACTAAAATTTACTGTTTAGATTACTGATCGTTGGGTTGACTTACAACTTAACTAGGTATTACCGTCTACTGTTTTGTTTCCTTATTCTTGCTGTTGACATCTCAAACGGTGTACTTATGAGGTTTCACCCGTGCACTTCCGGGTGCAATTCTACTGAATCTTTTCCCACCACCACTTTGATATATGCCACTGAGACAGCCGTGGGAGTGTACCTGTCAATTCACTCTCAACTCAAATGCTGCAATTCTACTTATTTGTAGTTCTTTTGAACAGTTGGCTAACAATAATCCATATCGATACAGATGGAGCAACAGGAGGATTCCATGTCTGAAATAAAGCAGTTGTTAGGAGCTAAATGCAATGGCAACTGTAATCAAGCTCATTTTTCTTGCAATCCTATTTGCTCATTCTCAGAGCAAGAGCATAGTCTGTTGGATTCCAGACAAAGGTCAAAGTCGAGTATGAAACTCTGTGGGCTCATAATCTTTTATGTAATGGTCATGGCAGTGGAAACCATTGGAGGGGTGAAAGCCCACAGCCTCGCGGTTCTAACTGATGCAGCTCACTTGCTTAGTGATGTTGTTGGATTTTCTATTTCTCTTTTTGCTGTTTGGGTGTCCGGCTGGGATGCAACCAAAGAACACTCTTTTGGATACCACCGACTTGAAGTTTTAGGAGCCCTTATTTCTGTACAGCTGATATGGCTCATCTCTGGTTTTTTGATTTATGAAGCAACTGAGAGAATGTTTCATACTAACGCCAAAGTGAATGGGAAGCTTATGTTTGCTATTGCTGCATTTGGTCTCATAATAAACTTCATTTCAGTTGTGTGGCTTGGGCATGATCATTCTCTCCATAGCCATTCATTTAGTCCTTGCAAGGATCATGATCACGGTCATGATCATGGTCACGGTCACGATCACGATCATGAAATGCAAGAATTGCATCCAAGAAATGAAGAAGAGAGCTCGAAACTGGTAGCAGCATCCCATAGTTGCAGCAAACCATCAAACATAAATATTGAAGGGGCTTACCTGCATGTTATATCTGATTTGATACAATCTGTTGGTGTGATGATTGCTGGAGCTATTATGTGGTACAAACCAGAATGGTTGGTGGTTGATCTTCTCTGTACTATTTTTTTCTCAATCTTTGCTCTTAGTACTACTGTACCCATGCTTAGGACTATCTTCTCCTTATTGATGGAGAGGACACCAAAGGAAGTTGATATCGTTCAACTCGAGAATGGCCTAAAATCTTTAGCAGGAGTAAAAGATGTTCATGACCTGCATGTTTGGGCCATCACTTTAGGGAAAATTGTTTTGTCCTGTCACGTTGTAACTGAGCCAGGAGTCAACCAATATGAAATTATTCAGAATGTTAGGGAATATTGTGACACCACATACAGAATTCATCATGTAACCGTACAAGTTGAACCAGGTTCATTGTAGATTGTATATATTGCTTACTTCTTCTGTCTTTCTCTCTATCTCTCTCTTGTTGAGTATAGCATAGATGTGTATGTACTTTATCGTCTTTGTTTTCTTGGTAGCTAATCTAATTTAGTTAACCTTTGGCTAGAGCGGTGACTGCCAACATAATTTGAGAATTTAGTTGTTCTGTTACCCCAGATTTCTGCTGTGTTTTCGAGTTTTCAAAGGTCCAAGACGTTGACAACTATAAGAACTATTTTTTTCCCATATCATTTCCATTATAAGGATGGCCATGTAGTGCGCGATCCAGAGGAAATCGGGTGGAAAACCGAAAAAAAGGACTATATCTATATATTTGCAGTAGGCACTAATCACCAACTGGAGTTCCCAACTTGTGCCTTTTGCAATTTTGAGAGGCCACACCTTTTAACCAAGTTGTCAGCCGTCCGCTATGTGACTTGGTCAACTTCTCCCACATACGGGGATATTTTTGTTCCTTTGCAACTTGCAAGTCAAAACAACTAAATAGATGAAGACATCCAAGTGAAAAAAATTTAAAGTTGTTTATTACTATTATAATACATGATATGTTTGAATCAAAGGTTAATATATTTCAACTCTCATGTGATTAGAAATTTTCAACTTTGACGTTCTTGTTCTTGTCATTTTCCATTAAGTACTAACTAATTAGAACTTTTGTTCTGTCTTGCAAAGTCTTTCTAAATTCAGAAAACATCGATTAAATCTATTATTACAAGAAATGTAATGTTAAATCAATGAAGAAATGTCATGGAGCTGAAATAGGTTCGAGAGGGGAACAAGTATAGGTCTTTGAATCCTCTTACATTGTGTGTGACAAACTTGTTAGTACACGTAGTAAACTAAACATACTTTCCTTGACGCTAATATTTTTTCTTATTCCTTTCCAAGAACATCATATTCAAGTTTCCTTGCTTTAAATACCGACACAGAATATTGTACTGGAAGAAAGATTTCAGCAAAACCAATTGTGAAAAAAGAAGACATATTGATAAGTAACACTCACAGAACAGCAGACATAACTTTATTAACAGAAACACGAGGAAACATGCTCCGATTGAATTAAAAACTCATTTGTACCACCAAGTCCTGCAGATCAGAGTTAATTTGATCTTGCCAACATCACCAGTATCCACAATTTTCTTAAGTAAATAGGTAAGTGTGTATCATATGAAGTATAGATTGTCCTAAACCACTAGGCAATATTAACATGAAACAAGCTCTCCTCTTTATCAATCAAGAATGTAATCTACTAGCCTCTCTTGCTCTGAATGATGGAAATAGAAGAAAAGAAAAGAAACAAGGGAAAATCAAAAGTTTATGCCTTGCTACAAATTCTATTTCCTTTTTGAAACATAAACTCAAGTGGAACAGCAGCCTCTCTTCACATTTGCAGAGGTATCACTGACATTGATGGTTGTACCCTGACCAGGAAGTGCAGTGCTATCTGCTTCCTGGGCTGCCAATGCCTTCTTGCTAATGATCTGGTATATATCTGTCAATATAGTCTGAAACGCCTTATCAACATTAAAAGCTTCCAATGCTGACGTCTCAAGAAATGACAGCCCTTCCTTCTCAGCTAAAGTTTGACCATCCTGCTCAGAGACTGCTCTAAGATGCCTAAGGTCAGACTTGTTTCCAGCCATTATGATTACAATATTAGAGTCTGCGTGGTCTCTCAATTCCCGTAGCCACCTCAGAACATTGTCAAATGTTTGCCTCTTTGTTATGTCATAGACAAGGAGGGCACCAACTGCTCCTCGATAATAAGCACTGGTAATGGCTCGGTACCTTTCTTGCCCTGCAGTGTCCCATATCTGGGCCTTCACTGTTTTCCCCTCCACCTGCATCATAAAGTAGAATTAGTGAGAGATGTCAAAAGAACAATACTTTTGTATCATCCCACATTTCCATGCCTTAATAATGAGAAGAAATGAATCTTGCAGATGGCAAAAGCAATTTGCCTCATTGGTCCACAGGGCTTACAAAATTTAGTACTTCACAGTGTAAAATCTTTTTGACCTATAGGACACAATAAACGCCACTCAAACGCTCAAATTCCCATCAGATATAGACATCTTCATTTTACCAGAGAAGAAAATAAGAGTATTGTACTACTTTTCTCACAGAGACAGATCAATCCGTAACCAAGATGATCAAAATTTCCTCACTCCTAACAAGCATGTCCATACAAAGGTCCAGCTACATATATGCAATTGTACCTTTGTGCATACCTTGAAATAATGAATGAATCTGTACACTATCAAAGAATCAAACTTTGTTGGCGTTCATTCAGTAGATGATGACCATGTCTAAGGTGTTTGTTTTTTGTTTACAATGGAAAAAGAGAAAAAGGACCAACTATGATGAGTCATATAGTAACAATTATCTCTATGACATTCACATTACAAAACCACACAAAAGCGTAATTCCAATAGCTTAAAATTAATCATTCAACAATTTGTCATAGTTTTCATCCTTTCATGTTTCATAAGAGCAATTACAGAAACAAAAAACTTGAAGGTTAAACTAATAGAATTCAGGAAATCACCATACGCGAAGCTAAAAGGAATGCAAATAAAATTACACCATGAGATTGATACAAACCTGAAGAGTTCTGGTGGCAAACTCAACGCCGATGGTGGACTTCGACTCCAAACAGAACTCATTTCTCGTGAACCTGGATAAAATGTTTGATTTCCCCACTCCAGAATCCCCAATCACGACGATCTTAAACAAATAATCGTACTCGTGATCCATTTTATTTGCCATGATCACTTTGATCTCTTCTCTCTTCTCTCCCAAAACCTACACAAACGAACAAACCTTTTTCAGATCAACAAATTCCCGATCTAATCGGATCCAGACTAAACCTAACTGCAATATAAACAAAAAACAGAGGCTATTTTCGCACACATATGTATATGCTGATATTCAAATAGAGAAAAATGTAATTATATGTATGTGTGCCGATGTAAAGCTTACCGGAAGGAGAGATCGGAACGGCGTCGGCCTGAGGAGAAATTGGAGAGGATTGAGGAAGGAAATGGTTGATTGAGAAAAATGAAATGTTGTAGTTTTGAAACGGCCAATGTGCGCACTACTATTTTTGCTTATTTTATCATTCATATTTTTTATATATATACTCGGTCCAAAAGAGAACAATTGTATAACTACCCTAGTATATTTATTACTCACTTTCCCACCGTGAAATAAGATTTACTTTTTTTAGTTGAACCCAAAAAGATTGATATATTTTTATAATATTAAGTCACAATTTAATTTTGAAATGTCAATTTTATAAAATGACTTATTACCACACAAATTTTTATCACTTATTTTAGATCACAAATTTTAAAAATATTTCTTTCTTTCTTTTTTTCTTAAATCGTGACGAGTCAAACTAACTCATATAAAATAGAGACAGAGAGAGTGGTTATTATTTATTTATTGGAAAAAGTAAGAAAACAGTTTTTTTTAGGCTTTAAGGGAACGACGACGTTTTGGTGAGGTGTTTGCGGAAAGACCCCGTTGGCAATGACTGGCTGCAGGCTGTAATGGGAATGTTTGTATTCCTTCAAAATTTAGGAGTTTTTGGTGGAGGTATAAAATATAATAATCACATAGATTAATATATAATTATTATATTATGTGTTTGATTGGAGATATTAGGCCGTCATGAAACTATTTTTCTCATTATTTATACTTTATTGATGTCACAAGTTATCCCATTTAGATGGTAGAATAACTTATCGTTATTGAATTAATTCACTATATTAGACTAATCAAGCAAACTGATGTCGTTCTTTTTTTTTGTGACATTGATATTCAAATTGGTATCGAAAAAAATTATTTTGAATAAAATATTTTATATTCAAAGTGATTCAGTTTTCAAAATTTTTAATCAAAGATTTAAATTTTCTTATGTAACTAAACTTACTGATATACTTTTATGTGAAGATGTTTGATTGAATTCGGAATACTTTTATGTGAAGATGCCAACGATTTATACAAACGAGAGGCTGCCAGCGATTTATAGAAATGAGAGGCTGCCAGCGATTTTATACAAATCTGATGCCCCCAGCGATTTATACCGCAATTATGCAAACTATAGCTATAACATACAAATATGATTTTTATGTTTGCTAAATGTAAAAGTTTCTCTAAAGTAAATACATGTAAAATATCAAAATCGTTCTTTTAAATAAGTAATTGTGAAAGTTTTAGAAGGTTTTATTTCTTTCTTGGTGCGACAAACACAAGTCATCATATAAAATAAAAGTGAAATACGGATACTAAAATTAAATATTTCTAAAAATAATATATCATTTATTATATTAATGATAATAAAATAAAGCATGCGTTTACTTTCTCTTGTATGCGTCAACCACAAACATTATTATTGTCTCATCATGAAATGGCAAAACGTAAACAATATATATGGTCTCATCATGAAATGACAGAAACTATATTATTCCTTCACTAAGAATTAAACTCGATTGCTGCTATATATGACTATAACATATTGAACAAAGTGTTTCAATTAAATATTCTTTTTTCATGTGTTCTCATTCATTTATAATATAATTAAGTTAGTCGCATAATTATGTCATTTTTTTTAATTATACGACTTAATAAGTTGTAAAATTAAATGTATTTGCTCCTTGAGGTTGATGTACATAATTTAAAAGGATGACATAGTTTATGTGATTAACTGAAATCTCTACTAGACAAATGAAAAGCATCCCCCCTCCTCCGAAAAAAATAATAATTAAAAATGTCTATTTGAAATACTTTATTAGAGGTTGTATTGGATCTTGGGGAACTTACATAAATCCACTAATTTATGAGCTAATTACTTAAATACACTTTAGTTTATAATATTACGTATTTTACTAGATTTTGGTGCCTGCAAATACGTCAAAATACATGTATATCATATACATGAGGTCAAATTTAGGTGTAATTTGTTCTATATATATTATATCAAAGTTTAGTCGCAGGTATCTGGGATACATAGCAAATCTCGCTCACCTCTCTTTCATCTCGTTCGCTACTCTCCCATGTATCTAGTATCTCACGTACATGCGAATCACTTCAAATATAGACATGCGGCCCAAATACAAATAGCCCAACAACTCTTCTAATACCAACTTCCAACCCGATCCACTGGTTCGGATCTGTCAATGACCAAAACTTTTCCAACAAGCTTTTCCTTTTGACCTTTATCATCTACGCACGAGTGTATCTTTTCCGTTTATCGTTTCCACAAGCAAACTGATCAATTGATTTTTCGGCATTAACCCATCGGTGAAGATGAAGAAGGAGGATACCGTGAAGCTAATCAGCCGCGAAGGTTTTGAATTCATAATTGATAAGAAGGCTGCTATGGTTTCACAGACTATTCGTAACATGCTCACTTCTCCAGGTCAATCTCCTTTTTTTCAATTTCAATTAGGGCTTTTTTGGGGTCCAATGCGATTTAATTCAATAATCGTTGTAATTGCAGCAGAAATGTGATTTCCTTGATTGGAGCGATTGTTAATTTCTATTTGGTGTTTGATGGTAATTGGGATGTGATTGTAACTATTTGTAATTTGTTTGTTGCAGGGAGTTTTGCTGAGACGGAGCATGGGCAAGTGACTTTTCCGGAGATTAACACCACCATTCTTGAGAAGATCTGCCAGTACTTCTACTGGTCCCTTCAATATGCAAGGTTATATCTTACATTTAATTTAAACACCATAAATTACTGCTATGTTTGTCCTGTGTTGATTTCTTAGTTATAGAAATATAGAATTCAGGTTTACCCCTTTAATTCAGAAGGACTTATAACTACATTGGGCATCATTTTTTCATATGTATGATTGGACTCTATTTTCTTGAGCCGAGGGTCAATTATAAACAACCTCTCTACCTCTCTACCTTTGAGGTAGGGTTAAGGTATGCGTACACTCTACCCTCCTCAGACCTCCACTTTGTGGGACTACACTGGGTATGTTGTTGTAATTTGATGTATGAATAAGGAGCCTAACTGACAATAGTAGAAAATCCATGAGCACCTAAGGGTGTGGCGTACTAGTCAATGAAGTGGGTTGAGAACCATGAAGTCTCAGTTGACAAAAAACATTAGGTGATTTCTTTTCATTTGTCCCGTCCTAGCCTTGGTGGACATAGTTACCTAGTACTTGTTGTTGATGGTATCCCCTGGAATTATTCTAGGTGCGCTCAAGCTGTCCTGGATCCCATGGTTATAAAAAGAATAAAAACCATTATATTGGTATGTTGTATCCATGTTTTAGGCTTTTGAGATGTTTCTGGTTTAGTAGTTTGTGACCCCTACGAGGAGCATTTGCATTATTGTGTTTTTGATGTTCAATATTTTCGATATCATACATAGTTTTAGATCTGAGAACTCCTCGCGGTTATATGAAATAGCTGTAAACTAGGGCATGCTCATGCACTTGTATTGATCAATGTAAAGCACCATTGAGGTTGGCTTCATATAGATCATGAAATATATTTTTGTCTTCGCTAGGTTCCAACATGTGGTAAACTAGATTGTAGTTTCTTTTTGGTCCTGAATGGTGGTCCTAAGTTTTGCTTGCATTTGGCTTTAAAATAGTTAGGGTTAGAAATCCTAAGTTGCTGAAATGTAGTCTTGAAATTTCTCACTGGGTGAAATGAGGGTATAAGTCGCTTCTAGGTTTATATATCATGGAAATTCGGGAAGTATGCAACTTCATCAAGGAGGGTCTCAGATTTTATTAAGTAGGCTCAAAGTAATGAATGAGTAGGGTTGCAGTCTAGAACCAATGAAACAATGCAAACTCAACAGGCCTTTCACCACTTCTCTTCATTTTTCAGCAAGTAGTCTCAGAAATGAATAAGTAGGGTAGCATTCTACACCCAAACTCAAAGAAATGAATGATTAGGGTTGCAGTATATTACCAAAACAACAATGCAAAATCAAGAGACTGTCAACCACTACGACTTCCTTTTTACCAAATAGGCTCGAAATGAACAAATAGCCCTGCAGTGTGCAACCAAAATAACCGTGTGAATTCTGAGACTTATGTCCTCTTCAAGTTCTTATTATGATGTTTTTCTTACTGAAAATTTACAGTTTTGGGGACTTTTTGGTGTTACAATCTATTGTGGTACAACTACCTGCTTCCTTGACTTCCTTGTAGCACTGAGGAGGAGAGCATTGGATTTTTTATATTAGACGGTTACCACTTCAAAACTTAATCTAAGATGATGCTTTACTAAATCAAATTTTGCTTCATCTACAATGTTTGGGGGCAAGCATTTGTTTTGGTCCGCGTGGTATGATAATTTGTTGTAAATTAGAGATTTTCGCACAGATAGTGGTGCTTCATGCTCAAGTAACGCATAGTTTTTTCCAGTATCTTGCTGCTTTTTTGTTCTGATGTAACATCTCTATGAGTTAGTGAACTAGCTGCTAATAGATCTTAGAGTTCCCCTTTTTGTTGTGGATCACAATCTGGAAGCCCCAAACATGAACTATTATTGGGTATTGATATTCCTATCCTTTTGATCTTATAAAACAACTCTTTCCCCTTCTTATATGCTCTTGATTTTGTTTGGTTGTACTTATATGGATTTTTTTCCCTCTGCAGTGGCAAGGAAACAGAATTCCATATTGAGCCTGAGATCACTTTGGAATTGATGATGGCTGCCAATTATTTGCACACCTGAGGTATTACTTCTTGTCCTCTGGGTAAAATTCCTGATTGTACAGTCTTATTCTTTCTTTGTAATACTTTACGAGCCAAACATTCACATATCTGATCTATCATTTTTATAATCTTCTGTGCAATTGAATCTTTTCTATTGCCATTTATAATTGTTTTGTGTTTCATTTCTTGATATACCTCCCTAGTTTGTTCGTAACTGAGTGAACATTTCCCAGGAACAATATTACTTTGGGGCCCTAAGGTATAGAAGTTTGGAAAAAGCATCGAATTGCCATTGGAGCTGGTAGGATGTTGATATTTTTAGTTGTTTCTGACGTTGGCATTGTAGCTTTGGTACATATGTTGTCTCCCTCTGCTGGAGAATGTAATAGCATTAGACATTTTGGGGCCTCAGTTCTATCTGTTCCATGGTTAACCCATTTTAACAGCAGAATTTATCCCCGTGTGGATGAATGTTCATGTATCATGTGGTACTTGAATTTTTAAGGTACTATATACTCGACGTGTTTAGATGCTTGAAGGGCTACTTGTGATCCTCTTTTCTTATACTAGTAATCGAGTCCTTATTGATTGAGCACTATGAGAGAAGATTGTTAGTGAATTCCATCTGATATTACATGGGGATTTCTTTGATCTTTCTTTTATGCATTTCATGGTTCAAACTAATGCATATATTTTTACTGGCTGACAATTGATGTTTGTGATCACACACACCTATAATCCCTCCAATCTCAAACTTTAATTGCTTACTCTAACGCGGGAAAAAAAAAAGAAAGGGGAAGGGCTGCAAGCATCAATGATTATTTTCACGGTTAAATTTCGTAATCTATAAGTAACGTGGAAACAACTTTACCTTAGTAAATGCTTTATGAGTTAAACAACGTCCAATAAGTGGAATAATAACTTGGTGCGCGGATTCGTGTTCAAGTCAATGTATACGCATTTTGTTTAATGTTATGATATACTTGCTATCTTCTACTAGGATGTATCAAGCTTATTAAGGCTTGGGCGAGTTGAATAAGCAAGCCAATAAGATCAAATTGCTCTTGTTGAACCAGCTACTAATCACCAAGTCCTTTGTTTAGCCAAATCAGCTTGGGATAGCTTGGTTGGTGATAAAAGAAATCACTATGGTCACATTCTTACATTTTACATTTCTTTTTCTTCTGTTGTGTGTTTGATTTGACCTTAGTGTGGTATTTATATCTATTGTAACTGTGACGACAAATAACAAAAAGTGGACGTGCCGGAGTGGTTATCGGGCATGACTAGAAATCATGTGGGCTCCGCCCGCGCAGGTTCGAATCCTGCCGTCCACGGTTTTTATATTTTAATTTTAATGTTCATTTTATACTTTTATTTCAATACTACTATTTTATAATTGTTCCATCAAGTAAAGTAGGGATATAAAGCATTAGAAAAATTATGGCACTTTATCAGATTCTAGTTAGACAGTAGATAGCGATAGTTTATGGAACAATAACAATATATACGTCTTGCGTTTCAATTTTATTTAAATGATTACATCATGATCACTATTCAATAAGAATTCATATAATTTAACTACTCTCAAGAGTTGTTATTGTATTAGCTAGCTTATCTGGACATGGAATTGATTAGGGTAAGTTATAATGTATTCGAATTCAGACATGAGCAGGTTGAAGAGAGTTTTAACGGTCTCAACCTGACTTTGGAGGATTGAATCCATGTGTGAGATAAAATATGTGGACGACTAATTGTGGCTAAAGCTGAAAGGCTAATCAACATCGAATATAGTTATTTTCATGTGAAAGATTTGTTGTTACGGTAGAACGTATGAAATAGATGATTTGAGGTGATCATTTGAACTCAAACTTTGTTTATTTATTAAAAACATGTTCAAATGAATTATGGTACAATTACGAATTCTAACTCATAAATTTAAATTTTAGATCTGGTTAATTTATATGTTGGGATGGATTTTTTGAGATATCTTTGAAGGTGTGGATGGGGTGGAGGAGGACTTTTTATTAGTTTGTGTTGATTCGATGAGTGATAGTGCCATTTGAGAGAAAATTCTGAATCCAACTTGACAAATATTCAAAAACACATATATTATATATAAATTGAAAACATGAAAGAGAAAATGGGGTCGGCACTGAGAAAGAAGAAAAGGACTTTTACTTGTGATTTATATCTTACATGTCTTTGTTTTTTTTTATTTATCGATTTATAGATAAGCCTTTTAACGTTGTCAATTGCCTCAAATACACTAGCTTTTATCAATTAATATATATATATATATATATATATATATATATATATATATATATCGCACTAATTTGGACCCTTTTCGATGGTTTTGACATTTTTATATTTAAACCTTTTTCATGGTAGGGGTCATCATTAATGAAAGGGCCAAATTTCCTATTCTCTTGTGTACAAAAAAATTATGAAAATTGACTCTGGCAAGACAAGAGAGCCAGCCATATATTATATATATATAAAATCTATGTGTGTGTAAGAGATGAGAAAGGGATGGGAATCAAATCTTGAAGTGTAGAAAAATCTATTTCTTTCAATGCAATCTATATTCAGATAAGGTGGGTGTTTATCCGCAAAGGGCGGAGTTAGGTAGGTGTTCGTGGATTTAAACAAATCCATAGCTTCTTTTTATATTTGTATTAGAAAATCAAATAAATATATATATTTATTAACTTGTGAACTCCTAATAAAATTGATTGACGGTTCAGTGGTAAGGAAGTGACCATGGAAATACTTTTCACGCTAGAGTTGTGGGTTTAAATTCCTTTCTCTTTTTTTTTAAAGGTAATTTAAAACCATCAAACTCTTAATCCTGGCTCTGCCTCAATTATACATATGACATTATAGTTATTATTTCCTAAACAATGTTTTGTGTTGCAAACTTATTCCTCAGATTATTCTTTTTGGTGATTGGTTTATTCTGCAAGTTAGATAGTTAATGTGTATGGGATAGCTTAACTATGTTCGAGTTTTACAATGATTTTCTTACCTTATTTGAAGTTTAGTTTTTCCTGAGAGGAAAAATAAAGTATTACCATAAATGCTTTAACTTTTCCTAATAGAAAAACATTATTTTCTTTCATATTTGGTTTATTCTTTCCTTAGAAGAAAAGTTTGGAACTCTTAAATTGAAACTTCTCTTCTCATACCAACAATACAATAGAATCCACAATATAGTTGTTTAGAGAGTTTTGTTTATGGGGATATTTTCTCTCTACAGTTTTTATGCTTTTATTTAGTTTTTTAATCATGTAGGCCAATTGGTCATATCAAATACTCCCCCCGTCCCATTTTATGGCTTTTAGTATAGTTTTATGTGTCGTTCAATTTATCGACATATGATTTACAATTGTAAGCTTCCGCATGACGTCGTAATCACTTTCGAACCCAACAAACTATCCGTTTGTTTAATTTTCCTATATGAAATTTCAAGTCTGAAACTCAGATATTGATAGTTCAAGTGTATTTCGATAAATATTTGATAATAGTTCAAATAAAAAATTCATATATATACCTGATGGTTCAGGTAGAAAACTTAATTAAAAAATGAAATACTTAGGGTCGTTTGGTAGAGTGTATGAAAATAATGCTCAGTAGAGTGTATTAGTAACACTTGCATTAGTAATGCTTGTATTAGTTATGCATAACTTATCTCTTATGCATTGTTTGGTTGGTGTATTAAAAATAGTATGCATTGTATAAAATTATTTATTTATAAAAATAATCTCCACAATTATGACGGAAAAGATGTAAAAGTGTTTTTGAGGGGTAATTGAGTCTTTAACCATGCTAATGCATGTATTAAATCCATTTGCATTACTAATACCAAGAAATTCATGGTATTAGTAATGCAGTTCTCAATACACAATAGAGTGTATAACTAATGCAAGCTTTAGATATACATTATCATGGAAAAATGTACAAACAAGGAACTACTGATACACAATGCTAATATATGCATTATTTTTGCTAATATACTCTACCAAATGACCGTATTTATCCTTCACTCTTTTCTAAATTTATTATTAAAATTGAATGAATCAAATTAAATGACAATATAACGTAATATAAGACACCATTAGTTAGCAATTTCCTTTTTAATGAGCCTTGTGCAAAAATGAATTAGCCGAATATTTTGTTGCTATTAACTTCTTCTTTTCTAATATTTTATATAACAAAAGGAGGTAAAGTTCTTGTCCTTTTTTTCTTTTTAAAACAAGGAAAAAGCCTCTAACTCTCACAAATTTATAGAAGAATATAAATTCAGTCCACTCTTATAATGTTTGGTGCTAAATTGGCCCCTAAACTAAAATGTGGTTCGATCATCAAGTTATTTTGTATTATAGGGCAGGGGTCCATAATAGTGATTGTTGTGGTTTTGCAGAATTGTTTTCTATAAATTGATTTTTATTAAATAAAGTTTCATGATACCAAAAATAATTCAAGATTCAGATATTTTAGAATCTGAAAAATAAGGCATGAAAGAGAAACTTACATTAATCAATTAAGAAAAGAATATTTGGATAATATTTTATTGATATTAAAAAAAAAAAAAAAATTTGAAGTCAAAGTTAAAACTCAATACTCCCTCCATTTTATATTAATTTTTCCGAGATTACAGTATATATGTTAGAAATAAATAATCCTAAAACTAATTAATACTCTTAATCAAATATGAGATGAAATATTCTTGCTCTATATCTAAGAATTATTATCGCTTATACTTTGTACTAAATTATTTTACTATAGAAATAATTAAAAAAGAAAATTTACTGCTAAAATGAAATTCCATTTTTGATTTGTGTATAAATCAAGTAAACAACTTTTAATATATGGATCAAGTAAAATGAATCGGAGTAGTAGTAACGTAAGACATTTATGCTTCGTAATTTATGTAGAGCTTTGAAGATTTCACTATTCAGTTGTTGTTGTTTTCCCGGGGATCTTCACGTGGGCGTTCTTTTTTCCCCAAAATTCTTATATACTTATTCTCTACTGTACAAAAAACTGCATCTTCAATTATTTTTATATAGAGAAAAAATCTTTGTTTGGTACTTTACCTTTCTCTTCAATGGAAAAAAGTAGTAAGAAGAAGCAAGTGGGTTCTGCTGATGTTTCTGCTTCCACTGGTATTTTCTCCTCAATTTTCCCACCACCATCTAAGGTACTTATTCATTGTATGAACGAATATATGATTTGACTTAATACTAAAGTTTATTATTGAATAATTTAATGGAATAAGAATTTGGGTCAAGGTTTTGATATGATTCCATGTTATTGTTATGTGTCTAACTGAAAATAGAAGTAGAAATAAGATGCAATTTGCTAATTGAAGTAGTTTATGAAGAACATGGAGGAGTGGAAAGATATGGGTTTTTATAATCAGAATATGGCAAATCCATCAATTTCTGTGAACCCCAGAAACTCTGTTATCTAATTTCTGTGATATAATTGTAATGAAAACTTGACTGTTGGTGGTCGACGAATAGGAATTTAGTTGTGGGTATCGGTAACAGTTGAAGTGGTGTGTTATATGCTCTTTCTTTACCCTCAAGTCATTAAGGTAGCATGTTAGAGGTGGTTTATGGGCATCTTATGTTTTCTACTCCCATTTGTGCCATTACTTTCTCCTTGTGGAATAGTTGATGTGTGTGCTTGTGGCAGAGTTAATTGGTACTTGCGTTGGTGGAAGATCAAGTACCTTGGGAATCGTTGATGTGCGTGCAAAATTTTTGATCAATACAACTTGTACTCTTGTAGTTAAGGGGTTGCGATTTCGAACCCTTCAGATTTACGATCAAAGTTTCTTCTTTCCCAAGATAAGATAAGAAGGGATTCTTTTTTTTTCTTTCATGTGAATGTCCCTTTCGATATTCTTGTAGTTGAGGGATTGCAATTTCATAGCATTGGATTGATCTCTTCCCATGGAGGAGAGGTAAAAAGTTTCTTACCTTTTCTTTGTTGGGAGGGTTTGGTAAGTAAAGCAGAGTCAACTTGAATTCCTAACCAAAATCTGACAAATCCTTTAACTCATGTAAACACCAGAAACTCTGTTTCTTAATTTCTATGATTCTGTCATAAGTCATAACAACTCTTTTTGTGATAGTTGTAACAATATAGAAGTTTTAGCTGAAAAAATTATTTTTGGTGGTCAACTAGGAAAGTAATTGTGATAGTTTGAAATAGCGTAGCATCGATCTGCTTGTGTTCTCCTTTTCGAAAATAAAGTAAAAAAACTATTGTACTATCTCATCTTCCATATTCCTGTAGGTTATGGGAAGGAAAGCTTCGGCAGCTGAACTCATACAATCTCTGGAGAAGCAGTCATCTGGTTGTAGGACATGGAACAAATCAGCTACAGGTGTCTTGTCACTTGTGATCTCTCTCTTTTCCTCATTCTCATTCGTCCTCTCTTTGTTTCACCTCATTTAATTTATGTGTTATTTTCCAATCTATATGTACACCTGACTCTTGGAGAATCATTGCGGTGCTTCACGCACTTGATTCTACCGACATAAGATAACCTATAACATACAAGAGATTCTCGGGCACCTCTTTCCATTCCCCTTCCAATCAATTGGTCACACTTGATCTGTATTTCTTGTGGTATAAATCCAAACAAAGCCTTAACTCTGTAACTTGTACTACGAGTGATGACTAGGCAATAAATGAAAGATGTATGTCTCCGTGTAATTATGATAAGCTTTTATACACTGGAAAACCAGTGTGGTGGTCTACCACTACAATCAGTTTCTTTTATCAGTTCTATAATCATGAACAATTGCTTTCAATCCTAGGTTCTAACTTGTGGTAACTTGATGCTTTTGCTTGTATATTCTGCATTTACACTGAGATAGCAATACTTTTATTGTGAGATATATGATAAAGTAGTGTCTAAATCATACATCCTTGAGCAGCTTACGTGACAAAAAATAAACAAGGTGCAGGGCATTGCAGATCCAGTAAGGAACATGAATCACTTTTTCAAGATAGAGGGGAAACATGTCCCCTAAGTTCTTCTCTCTTATATGGTGGTCAAGAGGACATGTATATCAAGTCATCCGATGCTCATAAAACTCTATCATATCCTTCTGTGAGTTCTTTTTCTTAAAATCATCTTCATAATTTAAAATATGCAATGTGATGATACTAACTCCTTTTGATGTACTTATAAACATTTCAGTACAAGAAGGAAGGAGGAGAATACGATTCTAGTGGAAACAACCAATACAGTGCATCTAGAGGAAATTGGTGGCAAGGTATGTATGTTGTTAATTATATTGCAATGGTTGCAAGTACTCATCAGTGGAAGCTAAGTTTTTGCAAATTCTTGTATTCAGGGTCACTTTATTACTAGAAACATGGCCTCCGATCCCCCAAGACGTGAATTCCCATTTATTTAGTAGAGGTAAGCTAGTGAGGGACATCATAAACTATTCCATTGATCAAATATGCGTCTCTCATGTCGGAACCTCTTATCTTGAAATATTCTAATTTAATTTTAATGCAAATTCTGAACTTATCTTAGTTTTTTCTTATGTTGAGGACCTTTTGTTGAGCAGCACAGTTTATGATGATGGTTGTCTACTTCCATATTGCTTACTCTTTTACCCACAAAATTGTAACAGATTCATGCTGAAACTTGCTCTTTCTTAAAGGGGTGGAGGCATTTTCATAAAGAAAGAAACACGTCTTTTCGAAAAATGTATCTTGTTTAGCTAAGATATTGTGCAAGATTATGATGTTGTTCATACACTACATATATTCTTATTTTTACTTCTTCCTGTAACACCGTGATGTTAGTTTGTTACGCTACAAATGATTTTTCGTTTCATAATTTCTTGATTAATTTGCAGGAGTTCTGGAAGTCTTGGAACCAGGTTGCTATAGATTTGTTGAAGACTACTAGTACGGCCATGTGTTGACAGACTCAAAAACTTTTTACTCTGGGATCTCTTAATGGTTATTTGAACCTTATATGACACGGACCTTTTTAATCTTTTTAGCTCTGTGCCTTACAAAGCAGGGACTTTGGGAACTACATCTCTATACTCCTTTTAACTCTTCGTATGCAATTAAACGATGTAAATTTCAGAATAAGTTCTTGTCAAGACTTGCATGAAACTAGTTCTTTGGAAATCTACTGTGCAATGAACTTGCATTGCCCTTTCTGAATAAGATTGATACTTGACAGAACATTTTGTATGCTTTTGATGGCTTGAAATTTTATTTTTTATACATACATAATAGGATTGAAGAACATTGTGTCAATCAAACTGCAATTTGTATCTTCAATCATCATGGTCTTTTTCAATTGTTCTCCATACCTGTTCAACAATTTATTATGCTAGTTACTACTACCACTGGAACAACCCAAAGCGGCAAAGATCAACTGGGATTTGCTACAGAACAGACAGGCTGCTGCAGTCTAAGTATAGTAGTAAGCCCATAGGGTTAATGTTGTTGTACACGACCACATAAGAAAAGAATTAACAAAACAATGTTTCCAGCTTTTGGTCTCAACAAAGAGAAATAAGTAAAAACAAAAGGGACATTTTTCAAACAGGCTTTCTGTTACATAATTTTCCTTTCGTCCTTCCTGCCAAGCTTTCACATAAGTCTTTCTTAAGCACCGGTACTGTGGGCACAAACATATTACCTCATCTCTTTGCTGACAACAATAGACCTGTAATGCTCCTTGAGCTTTTAGAGTTGGGTATGTCTACCTATCCCGATAAGATGAATTCTTTATGAAAATATGTTGTAGAGCTTCAAATATTAGAGGTTGGTCCTTACCTTTAACCAACCTCCCAAGTAACTCTGGAATCAACGATTTTGATCCTCGAATACTAAATCTGAACCTAAAATCCTTGCCTTGATTACATTCGAGCAAAATCTTGGAAGAACTTTACAATCTTCAACGGCCTTGATCTTTTGCCATGAAAGTTAAAAAAGTTGGAGCTCAATCACCTGAACCTTTTTCTCAAGAACCAAATCAAAAGACGGTGGTCAAATTTGAAAGTTTACAAACTGCCTTGATCCTATATGAATACAGTACTTTATTGGACTTCTCCATCCAAGGCAAGGTAATAAGAATTTGGCAATGATTGAGCTACAAAGTATAAAAGCAACAGAATTGGCAATGAAAACTTTCTTTTCTGAAGAAATAATACCTTCTCCAAAGAGGAAAGAAAATCCATTTAGTGATAAATATTCAACCAAATAAAGGCATGCAAAACTATATATATATATATATATAAAGTAGAGATCCAGCAGGTAATATCAACTGGTATAATGGCGCCTGACTTGCACCATTTAGGACATTTCGCAGTCCCAACCTAGAGCTGAAAAAAGGTCACAAATTCCAGATTCAAGAATATGCAACCCAAGGTTGATCCAACTGCAAATTAGCAAAATCCCAGCTTGCAGGATCTTTGTGTTAATATGGCAGACAAAACACAGCTCTTTTAATCACTACCACTGCTGCTTTTATCCTTTACGCCTACTATCCTGTTTCTGGGGAAACTCAAGTACACAGGAAAAGAGGAATGCTGAAAGATGAAGTGTGTTGAAGTTCACGAGATCCATAGATACTGTTGGACCATCAATGCAGAGCTTTGTTGCAGCACTTGGGTTGGTGGAGTTTAAGGGCAGGCCGAGATAGAGTGCCCTGGTAAAGAGCGAGTTCATACTACTATGTCATCTAAAGCTGATACAAGGATGCTGGTTGAGCTCAATTTTGCACTTTTACCACCACTCTCTAGCAGGGAATGAAGGCCAGGACTTATTATCATCTTTCTTCTAGTTTTTAATCATGTAAAAGGTGATAAACCGAAAAACTGAAGACCCCATTTCATTTCAGAGGTAATTTACTGAAAACTTGTGACTTTGCGAAATGAAGGACAGTGAGAAGATAACAACACTTTGTCAGTATAATGGCTCGGTGGCAGTTCCATTGAATAAAGACCTAGGAAGCATGATAATAGAGGCATGTGGGAATCTCCAATATTCCTCTGAATAGGAAATGTTGAGGATTGATTGTACCACAACATCAACCCGTGATCATGGAATACTTTTTGGATCACACAACAATAAGAATCGGACAAGCATAATTCACAAACAATCAACAAATTCTATTTTGTTTCATTCTTACCAGGATCAGATTGATGTGTGGCGGTCATCTCACTCAAAATGTAGTTCTTTACCATTCAATGAGATCGATTAGGATAGCTAGTTATGGCAGCGTGATATCTCCTTGATCTTTGACAGGTTCAAACTTGTTACATTGTTGGATTTGGAATCCTTCAACATTGATAGTACTTCTCGCAGTGAAATACAATCTCTAATTCATATAAGGTACTTTGCTGCTCGAACTAATGCTAGTTCAACTCCCTCCTTTATAGCTAAGCTTTGGAATCTTGAACCTTTTGTGATAACGGGGCTTAAGTGGAGAAGTGATATTACCTACTTCCCTTCAAGATTCCAAAGGTTGACCATAATGGAAGTAATTGAATCATTAGTTTGAGCGACAAAGTAACTTAAATGGATTATTAGAGATCGTATTACATTGGGACAAGTGCCACAATGTTAAAGGATTTCAAATCATCATTTTAACAAGTCTTTAACTATCATAGACGTAAGAGATATCAAGCTACCATGACAAGTCATCCAAATCAATCTTTGTGCCTTGCAAGTGAACCATAATGAAGCAAATACAAGCTATATGGTAATTTGATCAAATATAATCAAACCGAATACGGGTTCCAACTGCTGTTGTTTATGTGGAACCTCATTAACAGGTTGAATAGCCAGACTCATATACAGGGAAAATTATAAGGAGTACAAAGCTTACACTACACAAAGCTATTCGCAAAGCAATGTCTCTCGTGTTGCATTACCAGTAACTGTATTCGCTCCATCAGCAATTTTACAAAGGTATTCCCGTTGATCTTCTCTTAGAGGAACATCGGTGAAATCTGCCCCTTGTATAACAGAACCCCTAAAAGATGTATTCCCCGTTGTAAGTGCTCCTTCCAAATTAGCATTGCTTAAATTCACCTTAGTCACATTAGCTAAGGAGAAATCAGCACCTCTAAGATCCGCATCAGATAGATCAGCACCAGTTAAATCGGCATCAAAGAAGCTAGCTCCGAGTAACTTCGCACCTTTAAAATTAGCTTGTCTGAGTATTGAAGTTTTAAAATCTTGTTTGATTAACGTTTTACCACTAAAATCCTTCCCTGTTAGATCTTGGCCTCTTGTTACTCCAGCGCCGTAAGGGCCTCCGCCTTTAAAGGCTAAAGCAGGATCTGAAGCAAAGAAGAGTGAAGCAGAGAGAAGGGCCAGAAAACTTGCTCTTGAGATTGATTCACTTAAAGAGATGAAACCATTTATCGAAGATTCAGCTGATTTTAGAGAAACCTGTGATGTAGCTTGATGAGTTCGTGGGGAAAGATGGAGATTGTGAAGTTTTGGATTTGAGGGGAGTTTTGAACAACAGAAGCAGAAGCTGAGAATTGCCATTTCTGGTATGAGTGGCTATCAATGGTGAGATTTTTTAGGGCATTTTGTTTCTGATTATCTTCAAAAAGAGGAGATAAGAGAAAGTTCGAAAAAAAATAATTAACGCCGCTGCCGGGGATCGAACCCGGGTCACCCGCGTGACAGGCGGGAATACTTACCACTATACTACAACGACTTGTTGTTTATTGAGTGAACAATTAAGTTATATAATACAAAAATCACAATATGTTCGTTTTTGAAATCAAAACCTTTCCACCAATTAGTTGGCTATGGTATCTGGATTGGTTTTCAATTATACGTGGGCAGATTTCCTCTTTGTTTGACGATTGAAGAAAGAAAGTCTTATGTGGCTTCAAACAAGGGAGAAAGGCCCTTCGATTGATTCGTCGGAGGTTATCGGACAATTTTATTTTGTCTAAGTTACTTCGTTTTTTTTGTTCAAGTAACTTCTTTTTAATCTATTAAAATATATTTTTTGTGTCGAAGGTCTATCGAAAATAACTTCCCTACTTATTGATAAAATTTGCACAGTCTATCCTCTTCACACTTTAATATGAGATCACAATAACTCATGATGATTAGTCAGGACAAAATCCCAACATACTCCACCAATAATAAAATATATACATATATAGTTGACCCATAAATTATTTATCTTTCAAGTAAGCTAGAAAGTATAAAAACGTATCCACATTCCATACCTATATAAATGAATAAATGAATGACATGCGTTTCGTAAATAATTCCTTGTTCTTTCCTTTTTTACCATATTATATTTAACCACTATATGCTTTAATTTTATTATATTAAATTACTTAATTGTCACTTATTTCTAAAATTGATTTTCATTTTAGTTTGTCACTTTTGACATATTAAGAAAAGACAAAAAAAAAATTATGTTTTACCCTCAGTATTAATACTTATTTTTCAAATCAATTTTAAGACTTAATCTAAACATCATTTAATAGGGATAGTTTGATAAAATATATCTATTAATAATTGTTTTCTTAATAAATGTGTCAGATTAAATAGTGACAAGTAAAAATAAACAGAGGAAATAGTATACGATAAAAGTAAAATGTAAAAAATCTACATAGAATCTTCAGGCTTTTATCATCTAACACGTCGCTATTTGCAGCATATATCATGTATACTGTTGCATCATCATTCTGCTTTCGTCTGATAAAGTATTAGAGAAAGATACATAATTTTTTTTAAATCAATTAATAATATATAAATATTTCATCAGCTTAATATGTTTATTTTATAAAATTACAGAACTATTTGTGCCACGAGAGATTAATTTATAATCGATTTAAATTTGATAAGTTCTATATTTAGATTCTTGGCAAACAAGCATTCCACCAAGTGTCGGAGGCAATAATTTCACAAAAATTATATAATGCATATAGAATATAATACTATGTATATAGATCAATCTTTCTTTTTTTATAAATAAGTAATAAAGCTTTAAACATTCTTAGCAAAATTAATAACTTCGTCACGGTAGTTGTCAATTATTAGGCAACAAAATTAATGTATGTTATGATAGCAACTTGTGTATTAAATAGATAAAATTCTATAATTAATTTGATCATGTCATCACGACAAATGTAATGACAGGCTTGATAAATATATATTGTGAGAATACCTTTCTAGTGTAGTGTATGTATATATATATATATATATATATATATATATATATATATATATATATCGGAGTTGCCTTGCACGTTATTCTACCTTTGATAGAACAAACAAATTTAGAGCAACCACTTAATAAAGTGAATGAAAATAGTAAGAGTACTATTCTTTTGGATTAGTTTGGTTGTTCGTCAGAGAATTAGAGTTATGTAGGTATTAGTTATTTATGTATTAAAACTTATTTCATTTTCTATTTTGAATAAAATAGTACATAAATTTCCTCATAACTTATGCAATATGTATTAATTATATGAATTCTTAATAATTGAAAACAGAATACTGTATTAATTCTAAACATGAATAACTAACCTTCTAACCAACTACCAAATATGATATATTTTATGCAGAATTTAATACTTGCATAACGTAATTCCAAACTAGCTATCAACTCCGAGAGTCTAAGACACATAAAATATGTATAAGCTAAACTAATACCTTGAATACCCAGTCAAATATTGCGATTAAATAAGAAGTAGGAGGAGTATATCATTTGGGGGTGTAAGACTATATATTATAATGTTGACACAAAATATTAAGAAAATTATAGGTTGTAATGTAATCTATTTGCAATATAACACAGGAAATTGAAAGTTCACAAATTGTAGTACTTTATCCATGTCATTATTAAACATGAATTGACATGTAGAAGTAAGCTGACGTTAAGATAGGCTTAAAAAAATTGTTTAATACACACAAGATAATAGATAAATGCACGTACATAAATTGGAAAAAGACAAGTCTAACAATTAGCTAAAAGGTACAATACATTTTAAGAATAATACTACTTTAAGTTAGCTTGTTAAACCCAAAAGTTAAATGATTTTAACAGGTAAATCTATACTAGTACTAGATTTATATATCAACAAATGTGACCTTGTTTTATAGATATAAATTGTTTTGATTTTTTTCGAAATACATATGTATATTTTGAGTCGAAAGTAAGGAATTTAATTAAACCCGCAAAATTGACCTTAAAATATATGTTTTAGTTAGATAGTAAATAAATACCCTAACAAATGTTTATATTAAATCATGGAAATTTTCTATAATTAAGTAATTATAAAAAGTGACAATATATATACAATTAGGAAAAATTACTTAACTACACACCATTTATTATCATATTTTCTTATTTTTCCTACCATTTCAAAAAATATCAAAAATCCCTTCTTTTCCTTCCATCTCCCTTTTTCCGGATACATTAATTTGAAATCTCATACCATGATTTTATTTCCTTTTTTCACGCCATAAATCTCTCCATAATTACATTAATCAATCTATTTTTGAATTTCAAATCTTTTCTATTTTCAATTAATGATTTCAAATTATTCAAGAGGTAGATTTCTTTCCATCGCTTCAATTTTTGATTTCTTTTATTATTATTTTTTTATTTTTTCATCTTAAAAAATAAAAATAAAATTACCTTCGCCCCCTGCCCCCATTGAAATCTTATTGAACCTTTGCAATTTTAGTTAATCATATTGTCGTTGAAAATTTTTCTTGAAAAATATTTATTTTCTTTTAATGTATCTACTATTGAAAAACGTCCAAAAAAAAAGAAGAAAAAAGTTGGATCTGCCATTGCACGACCATCACTATCAAAGATACAAATTTTTAATGTATCTCGTTTATTTTGAGTCTTAAATTAGTTTTTGTTAGTGTTATCATTGATCCGATACATCACTGCTACAATAACCTTTGTTTTATGCAATGTATAATGTTCATATTTAAGGTATTGATACATAACTCTAATGTTGTTGAATCTTCTATTAGTGTTTATCATGTTCAATATAAATGTACTTGATACATAAACTTTGTGTTATGTATTATACACACAAAAAAGAAGTTATTTTGGAACAATTACATGTATAATGTATTTTTTTTTATTTTAAAATATAATATTTCTCAAACAATATAAGATACATAAATAACAATGTTCATGCACTAATTTTTTAGTTATGATACGTAAATTCGAATTGATTCAAATTTACGTATAATAACTTGAAGATTAGTATAAATTCGAATTTACGTATCATATCTAAAAAAATAGTGCATGATACGTTACTATTTATGTATCTCGTTTAAATTGATAAGTATTGTATTGTTACGGGATACATTAAACATGTAATTGTTGCCCATAAGTTGTTTGCTTTGAGATCGATACATGTAGTATAAATTAGTATTTATGTATCATGTCCGTATAATTTGACGTAGCTATGTATCATATACAAAAAAAAAAAAAAACTGAATATTATAAACAGTGATTTAGTTATAAAATAGTACTGCACATACATAGTCAATAATTTGAGCCTATTTTTCGTGTTTTCCTGTAAAAAAAAAAGAATTGAAAAGAAAAAAATAAATGAAGAACTAATCTTGATTAACTTTAAATCATTAATTGGACAGAGAAAATATTTAAAATTCAAAAAAATGAGTGATGGAGGTAACTGGTGATAGTGGAGTGATTATAGGCATGAAAAAAGGGAGAAAATCGTGGAGTCGGAAGATTGGAAGTTATGTATCTGGAAAGGAGAGAATTTGAGAAAAAAAAAAGAAATTTTTTTAATTTTTTAAAATGGTAGGGAATAATAGAAAATAAGGTAAAAAATGATGTGTAATTAGGTAATTTTTCCAATTTTATATTTATATTCAATAATTTCTTTAATATGTATAAATAATTTATCAAGATCCAATATAATAACAATATTCTTAGTGTAATTCCATATATAGGATCCGAAGAAGGTGAGTTATACACAAATCATAACTCTACCATATAAAGACAGAAAGATTGTTTCAGATAAATATAACTAGGAAGAAAATTTTAAACATTACTCAATTATCAATAAATCATCCACCATAATTCTTGGCCTTCTTATCCTTTCGAACCCATAAGCTTAAAATCTTGGATCCGTCTTATAATCCTTGGTCCAACGTCGGCAAGTGTTTCATTTTCCATCTAACGGCCGACTCCTTAAATAAGAGTCATTTTTTATTGTCGGTTGGTTCTCTGTTTTGAGTTTTGCCCACGAGACAACTACTTTTGTATTTGCTCCCTTTTAGATCTATGAGCATGTTATTACACAAATATGTTTAAATAATTTGGCTTTCACTAACTCTTTTTTTAACTTATGTAATGACCCTTGTGGATGCGTACAAGAATTACATTTTTAAAAATGCATGACTTGTTTTATTTTGGGGGTTAGTTTTGATTATTGAACTAATCCTTTTATTTTTGTCAAAACAAAGCTTGAACTAATCCTTTGTTGACAGTACAACAGCTTGTGATTAGCCAGGGCAACAAATGCTAGTGGATTTTAGCTTTTAAAGTTTGTGATTCCCACCATTAACTTTTGTTAATACGACAATAAAAAAATATACTTCTTCAAGGCCTTTTTCTTCCTCGAACCGTATTCATGATTTAAAATTTATGAATTTTTATAATAATTATAAATTAATATATGGAATAATTAAATTTATAATTAAATATTTATCAAAAATTATATAATTTTTTTTTTAAAAAAAAAATCTGCATTACCGTGAATAATAAAACTTACAAATTAGGTCCGCCGCTATACCAAAGTACCGTATGATGCGTCGATAGTTAAAACTTAGGAATTTTATTGGACCACTAAGATTCCAAGAATATAATCATCGAACATGAATGATCACTTGACTAGGTAAATAGCTTTTACAGTTCGACACATAAATATATAGGCAGAGTTAAAATTTAATACAATTGAAAAGGGGTTTAATAAGTTAAAATTTTAATTCATTTTCTTAGATTACTAGTCTGATAATTAAGGGATAGTTTCATAAAGCTCCTGATTTCATAATATTGATTTTTCGAATCGTTTACGATATTACGTTGCCTTCCTTCATTTTGATTCTACAAAGTACATGCATGAAACATAAACTCACTGTTGAAACATGTGTTACACAGTTTTTCCTCTCATTACACATGGTCTAAGTCAAAAGTTAGCCCTCATGCCAAACACAACCAAAAAAAAGGAGAAGAAAGTTGAATAAAACATTTGTTTCTCTGTCTTTTCCTCTTTTCTTGAATTTAAAACATTAGGAGAGTGGGAATTGGTTACCAACTCAATCAGTCAACCATACAGGTATGACACTCCAAACCACTCTAACCATAACCATTTGTAATTCTTTAGTAGCCTTTGTGTTAGGATAACAAACTGCAACAATAATACAACCATAAAAAGAAGCCCTTTTACGAAAGGCTCAAAAGGGCATCCGCCCTTCGAATTCAGAATTTTAAATTTACAATTTCTAATTTTTGAAAAATTCGCTCACTAAATTCTAAATAAGTGATTTATACAATAGAAGTATAGAGTTTTAGCCTAAGTTATTAAATTCTACCGAATTCATAAAAAAGGAAGTTCGTCTTTTTTTAGGAGGATCAATTGTGTTTTCGTTTATCCTTGAGTGTGACTTAAATCCTTGACCTAACAATTGACAAAGAAGTTGCTCAACCAAATAAGCAAGTCTAACTTGTCGCAAAATTCATTAAAAAAAGAGTTTTTCAAGAGGATCAATTGTGTTTCTTCTTATCTTTCAGCGTGATTCAAACCCTTAATATGTGGATTGACATTGAAATTATTCAACCACTTAAGCATGTATAACTTGTCGTAGAATTCATAACTAAAACTTTAGCTCGGCCCTAATTAAAAATTAATCTTTGATGTAACTAGTACCCAACAAGTGGCAGTTGAATAACGTGGCCAGACAAATGTACTGTCCAACCACTAAACCCTAACACTCGCGCCTCTTCTTTTAGGCCTTATATTAAGACGGAGTTCAACCTGACAGCCCCCAAACTCGTCCTTTCCCAAAAATTGCATCTTTTTTTGCTGTCTTTCCTCTCAAACGGCAAAATTCAAGAACTTTACATAGTGTGTAACTAAGCTTATAATGATGGCATCTTATTCTTCTGTGTTACGTGGGAAAGAAGAGAAAGGTTTTCCTCCTCCTCACAAGTTGTTTCCAAGTCATGGTTTTGCCATGGAAGAACAGAAACAGAAGAAGAAAGTTCAAGATTTTAACTTTACAGGCACTGGCTGTGAGGAACAGAGCACTGATGGGTTGAGGAAAGTGAAAGCTAATTGGGGGAATGATTCAATTTTTGGTACTTATGGGTTGTCAGAACACTCATCTTCCTCTGGTTTAAGCAGCCCTTTTGGGTCTGAACTTGGCTCAACAGAAACTGATGAAACTGAAAGCGAAGAAGATGAAGATTTCATTGCTCAATTGACTCGACAAATGGCTGATTATATGCTTAAAGATGATGACGAAGAAGAAGATGAAAATGATGAAAACAGAGCCCTCAATTCTACTCCTAATACTGTCCAGGTTAACTATATCTTCCCAAAGATTGCAACTTTTACCTTTTCTATTGGTTTTAATCAATGTGGTTTTCTTTTTCAGACATCAAACACATATGGGTTCGCTGGGAATTGGTCAAATTACAGTTCCATGGAGATATGTTACTATAATCAAGAATCTTTAGGCACATATGTTAAGCCTGTAGCAGACTCCGTGAATCATCAAATGAAGAATTCTAATACTGTATTTTACTCTAGTGATGATTTGAAGAGACCCATTCAAGTAAGAAGTTGAAATTTAAACAAGCTTTTATTGGTTGTTTCTTGATAACTCTTCACCATCTAACTTAATTATCTGTAGGTGTACCATTTGAAAGACCAACCAACAACAACAAAACAAAAGGCCTCTAATTCTAGAGGAAAAAGAGTGAAGGGGACAACTAGTGAGTCAGTTCAGCAACTCAAAACTGAAAAAAACAACACGCAGAGTAGTTTGACAAAAAAACAAACAGTTGGTGGGCATGGCCAAAGTGGAGATAAGATTCATCATCTTCATTCTCAACATCCAGTACAGGGTAGTGGAGCAGGCATTAGGGCCATATTTCTCGGTGGATCCGGGTCGATAAACGGGTCATCTGGAACTGGAGTTTTCTTGCCTCGCACAATTAATAATCCCAATCCTCCTCCTACTCCAACAACAGAACCAAAAAAGAAGAAATCTGGTATGTTTACTACTTCAATGAATCAATTACTGCAACTTTTTCGATCCTGTTTAATTGTTAAATTCAATTTAAAAAAAATAAAAAATTGTGATTAAACAGTCCACCAAAATGGGGATAAAGAGGACCCCATTTGTGGTTCAATCAGTTGAGTTGCGTTATGGCTTTGTCCGCCTACAATTTTTACTGGATCAAGAAACCTATCAATATCAGAAATGAATTTTTCAGGTTGCCCACATGGATTGCCTTCATTTGCTGGTTAGATTCCAGTATATATTGTTGGAGCTATTTATTTTATTTTATTTTTTCAAACACAGTACTAGTTTTGGAGTCTGACTAACTCAAATTCGTGTAGAAAACTTTTATCTTAAATGTAGAAATCGTAAGACGCTCTCTATTTAAATACAATTTCGTTCTCAGAATTCGAACTTGAAATTTGTATTAGGTAACTTACAAGTTACTACTTAGTAGCTATTATCCCATCACACCTTTAGGAGTCGTTTTATAGGTGGGTAGTTATTTTATGTAGTATTATTTTATTCAGCTATATAGGATTTAGTTATTTTAGTTTCTATTATTCTATTCCTTAGAACTTATACATATATTAGTTATCAGGTTTTTAAATGACAAATCAAATATCATATTAATTTTATAAATGAATAACTTACTCCAAACCAGCTACCAAACAACACCTTACCTTAATTATCTATCATATTTGAAATAACTTAGAAAAATGTTAGGCAGGATTTTATTCCATCCGTTCAATCTTAAAATCACCTTTTTTCATATTGATAACTTAGATATATCCTTATAAGTTAAATATTTTTCTTATCTATAATTATTTTACAAGTAAAGCACATTTTGTGTATCTTAGAACTTAAATAAAATCTATATAAAATGCATAATTTGTAATGAAACTAGTATAGTTTGTAAAAATCAATTTTTATTTTAAGAAACAAACCAAGTTAATTCCTAGTTTAGATACGAAATAATCAAATTAATCTTCAATAATAAGTACTCCTCCCATTTCAATTTATGTGGTGTTTTTTTGAGTGAATACATAATTTAAAGGATATTTTTTTAAGTCTTATGATCTGAAACATTAAAACTAGAGTGCTACAATTATAATAACACATCGTTAAGATTGAATTCATAAAAAAATAAATTTTTGATTTTCGATCAGAATCATCATTGAATAAAACACTTAAAAGTGCAAAAGGTACTATTACATTCGCTGTTATTTTGTGACAGGTACTGCGAATATAGTAATATAATTAAACGTTTTAATTACTTTATATCTTACATATAATTCACATTAAATGACCACAATAGATGAGTGAAAATGACTTTAATTAAATGGGTACACTGTAAGTAACCGATTCTATAAAATGAAAAGATTAATATTAATTTTCTTATCCAAGGAATCTGTATTTGAATCTGAATTAGCCAATGTATTTACATGAGAATCTTGAAATAGTGGGATTAATCAATTTTAGTGGCTGAAGTTTAAGGGATCCACGCTAGACAACAACTGACTTTATATTTAGTCGTATAATATATTATCAATATTACTACCCCACCACGATTGTCAATTTATGTTTTCTTTTTTATGAATATGAATTATGATAGAGACATTTTTATAATAAGTACGTCATCATATGATAAGTCTTATCTGAATTGTTTTTTGAGTATTTCATACCACATAGTGCTTCTAATGCTTATCATAACTCCTCTTTTTGTCATAAACAATAATTGAGCTATTCTTTTACTGTTACCTTTTCAAGATATTTATTAGAAACAGATTTTTTATTTCGTAAAAATAAAAATAAGATCTGTGTATATTCTATCGACTTCTGGTGGTAGCCACTTGGTCCTCTTCTTGGTTTAGCACCTTCTTATTGAATATCTACTTGAGTAGAATTTTAAAGAAAGTTAAAACCACAAAGATTTTAATTTTAATTAAATTATATACTTTGTAAAGGGAAATTAATTACCAAAATGATATTGGTAGAATGTCCTAGACCTTAGTGGTTTTATTTTAGTATTTTAATTAATACATTTCATTTTGTCTAAATAAAATTGCCTTTTCTAGTTTTGGTTAAGCTATCAATATGAGTGGGTGGTAGTTTGGGGTCCATAGTCCATATAATAGTAGGAAGAAAAAGGTATCATTATTTGTCGTACGTTTTATTTTATCTGTAAATATGACTTCTAATATCACTTTTAATCCTTTTAACTATTTGTAAATGTAAATTCTAACTTTTGATCCCTGTGATATTTGACTGAAAACATATAACCTTTGTTATTGTTGTTTTGTTTTGGTTATCTTACTATTTTTATTGTAAATATTTAATTGTTCTTAGTATTTTTATCAGAGTTTCTTTCACCTTCTATTTTTCAAACCTGTTTTGCAATGTTTATTCTGGGACTAGGATTTATCAAAAATAATCTATATATCTCACACGATAAGGATAGAATCTGTGTAAATTCTACACTTTTCATACCTCACTTATGAAATTCAAATTAATATGTCATTGTTACTTGTAACCTGTAGATAAAAGCTAACGTAGGATATGAATAATTAAATAGCAGACCAGTTAATAATCATGATAAAAAGCAAAGTATTAAGCATGCATTTTTTAATTAATTAAAAAGTAGATAATAATTAGGTTTATTGTGTTGCAGAATATGAAAAATAATTACTTATTTTACTAGTATATAGTTTAACAATCCAAGAACTAACATGGAAAATACTTTATTGATGACAAATGGACAGGAAGTTCAACAGTTCTAATACCAGCAAGAGTTCTACAAGCTCTGCAACAACACTACAACCATATGGATGCTTTGTCTCAATCAAACACATGTGCTGTCTCTCCTTCTCACTTTCCCAAAAATGGTAAACATAAATTGGTTTAATATCTTTATACACTCATCGCAAAATTGTCAGATCAATTAAAAGATAAAGTACATATAACTCTTCGTGAAAAGTTGGATTTTCATTTTAGACTTTGCACACGCCTTAAGAAACAATGATTAATATGAGGTCTTAGATGTTGGAAAATGATTTAAGGAATAAGTAATTAACGTTTTAAAAGTAAATATGAAGAAAAAAATGTTTTTCTCTTGATATGTGAAAAGTGAAACATATACTTTTAGAATATAGTAGACAAGTAAAAGTGAACCGATGGGAGTAGTTTTCATAGCATCTTTGACTACGTTTTCCAGTAAATTGAATTGAAGATATTGAATGATCTGGATTAGAACTTAAGTGTTGTGCACGTTTGGATCATTAATATTGATATTTTCGAGATTAGATGATCTGTTTGGTTAGAAACATTAAATATTGATGCATGATTATGCATGATCTCTTAGATTTGGTTAATTAAAATATTGATGCTTGAATCTTAATTTTTTTTAAAATCATTTATGGTAATTGATTTGTTTGCAAATGCAGATAATGAAACAGATAATTTGGTTAATGAACATTCAGAAGACCAAACAAGTGTGGTAAATGACCAAGAGATGCAACTACCTCAAGAATGGACGTACTAAACATGTTGATTATTGATTGGTAATTGTCATATTTATTGGGAAGCAACTAATAAGGACAGGGGTGCATGTGAAGAATATTCAAATGTCAAATAATAATGGAATCTTGGTGTAGATATATATTATTTTAATAAAAATAATTAATGATGTTGAAAGTGATGTGGCTTTCAATTTCACTAAGTGGTCCAGATGGATGACAATAACAAATCGTAGGTTGTAGTACTTGTATCATACAAGATGTGGCTTGTTACTTAATTAGGATGATAAATATCTTATTTATGGTGCCTTGTAGTAATAAAAATTGATTGGAGGTGTGATGTATCCAATTCAAGAATGTAAAAAAGCCAAGTGCAAATAGAAGTTGTTCTTTTTATTGGTGTAAAAAAGCCAAGGACAAGAAACTAGTTCTACACAATTCTCCTATAAAGAGATACAACCCAATTCATATAAATGTGACACTCATTTGTGGCACCTACGGGTGTCAAATGGGCGGGTTTGTTTGAAATTATAGATATTAAAATGTATTGAAATAAAAATTGGGTGGAGTTATAACCCGTCCAATTGGTTTATGATTCAACCTGCTTAATCTCAATAATTTTAACATTTTGTTATTTAACTTTTATAACCACAATTTGAATTTCAACTAAAAAAATAAAATAAAAAGTGATAAATTGATAGATAAATTATACAAGATATAAAACAGCTAGTAATTCATACTTTCAATATAGAAACGTACATTACATCAATGTATATAAAGAGTCTAAAAATGGGTTGAAATTGCAGATTAAATTGGACCCAATTAAAGATTTTTTTAAAAAAAAATGAATTACGACTTGAATAAGTTGAGATTCCGCTAGCGCCACGTTTCTTACCCTTTTTTGCTTCGGACTCACTTTTTATGTCTAGTTCTTCCTAGATCTGATCACAGTATATTGATGACTTTGTCCTTGAAATCACTTTATTTCATTCGATTTTTGGAAGAGATCATGCCTAGAATTTTACAATATAAGATGGGTCTAACATCCAATAAATAATGAACTGAGATAATTTTGATAAGATTTAATTTCAAAAAAGCACTATTTAAAAACTAGTCCATTTAAAAGGAAATCAAAACAACCAATCGTATTTCCACCGATGTGGGACTCGAACACATTGTCCTATTGGAATTGCCGACATCCTTGCTGTGGACAAATCTGATAATATCTAATTTGTACAGAGAGAATATTTAGGACAAATCTTGATTTTCGTGACCTCTCCTTGATCCAGATCTCAACTTTCCTCTATAAATTTAGATGATATAATTTGTTACTATATGCTATTTTATTTTATTTTTGTCATTTTACATGATAATATTAGTAATATCATTTAACAACAATGTAAGTCAGTCTTTTGTTGAATATTAACTTCTAAAACGATATATATTTTGTAGCAAACTATGATAGGTACGTTTATATTAATGGAATCCTAGACAACTTGCAAGTTGCAAGCCATCAAGTGGTCTGTTCATGAATCACAAACATTTGCTCTCAAGCTAATAGTGTCTATCGTGGTTGAGTGATAAATATTTATTTTATTTTTAATTAGATATTTTGGGTTTGAGTCCTCCTAATATTAGGGATATGTAAAAATTGAATCGACGGATAAACCGCATTGTAAAGATGCTATTGGTTTATGGTTATTAAGTTAACGGTTTTATAAAAAAAATTACCGTGTTATCGGTTGGTTTGTTGTTATTGAATAGTGGGTAATCAATAACCCATTAACTAATTTACTTCTTTACTTGTACATAAATATTAAATATTAATCTCAATATCTTATTAGTTATTGTCTTTGTCCTTCAATTTATACTTCACAACAACTTTGAGTTCACAACTTCACATTATACAAAACATCAAAACCTCAAGTAAGAACCCTATTCCTCTTAATTTCTCTTTGTGCTACACTTGTATAGTTCTTTTCATGTTAGTTATCACTATTTCTATTTTATGAGCATTTGTAAAGTTACGTTATTGTCTTGTCGTGTCAAATTGTTGGAGAAGTCATATATTTATTTTATAAGCATTTTCTTATTGGTCAAATTCAAAACCGAACATTTAAGGACTAAAACTGATAAACTAAAAATTGATAAAAAAAATATCTTATTGATTTAACGTATTTAAAAATTGAAAATCGATAAACCGAACTGATAACACAAAAAACCAAACTGAACCAATCGATGCACACCTGACACCCCTACCTGATACAAGTTATCTTTATTAGAAAATGTTTTAACCCCTCAATGTGGGACTTTGCAATATAAATCTCTTTAGTCAAACTTTAATGTAGATTCAAATTAATATCGAGTTGGATTTCTCAAACATTAAACCGTAATTATCCCTATAATTTTTCAATAGGAAGTGCTGTTAACAAGGGTGGCGTCTAAGTAAGACAAACGTTTTACCGGTGAGGGTCAATTTGACTAATAATCAGAGCTAAATTAAATAAAAATAATTAATATTTTAAAATTAAATATTTGATGACTATATAAAAAATACTTCAAGTGCTCCTTCCATATTAATATAATAAAAAAATACATGTATTGCTCGAGGTTCATGCAATTTGACTTTAAAAAAAGAAAACGTGACAAGTGAAAATGAAGGAAGGGAAGTAATACTGAGTTAATTCGATCCAATCTAAACTCTATAGGTTGGCTAATTTAAGTAACGTGTCGAAAAATTGTCCACAATTTTTCCTTTTCCTTTTGTTATTTATTTTATTTTATTACAAAGTTTATAAAAATCAATTAAAGTTTTCACTAGCCAATAGATTGCATCACATTGAGGCCTGAGATTTGAGAATTCTGGTCAATGATAAGCGTCGATATTCCCTAATTTATTTATTCTCTTTTAATTCGGACTTTCTGCATTATATTTATTCCTGACATATGAAGAAAACTACACCAAAAATATATATTCATTTTTGACGAATATATGTATATATAATCTTCAACTTATGACATTAACACCATACTCATTACAATTATTATTTTTATATAAATAATAAATCATGACATTAATGTTGATGCTATTCAAATAGACGAGTACTATTCTTATTCTAATACACTTTATTCAATACACAGCAAATTTAACGATCAATTATAATTTTACCAAAATTAACACCAATATTATTAATACAGTCTATTTAATAGTAATTACAAGCTTAACCAACCGACCGAAAGAATTGAATTATAATCTCGTAGGTGGAGTATTTGACAATTAAAGGCCCATAATAATCAGAAGCCTGACAAATTGGGTAAAACTAAATGATGTGCTAATTGTACACCGTGCGTGCACCAAACAATCAACTCAGCTAATTAATTGATTAAACTGATCATTAATTTGTGTTAGGCATAACATTATACTCCCTCGGTTCCATATTAATTGATTTTTTTTTACTTTTTTCATTATTCAAAATAATTGAATTGTTCAAAGTTTAAAATAAATGTTTGAATTTTTTTTCATAATTGTCCTTTCCTTAGACAAAATTTGATGCTTTTTAGGAGATAAATTGCACTATTATAAACTTACATTTAGAGAAAATGGTCAAATGAGCCCCCAACCTATTACCGAATTTCCAACTATACACTTATACTTTACGGGGGTCCTATTACCCCTGAATTATTTAAAATCGAAATTATTACCTCCCTAAAAAGTCACAACCACATTTATGTTGATAAGTGAAATCCACGCGTTTGACACGTGTAATTTTTTTATTTTTTTATTTTCTTGCCTTTTTGACTGATTATTTTATTCTGTTTTTCTTTTTTCTTTTATTTCTTGTTCTTCCTCTTCTATCCTTCCATTCCATCTTACCATAGAGCCACAAGTAGAAAGGTAGAGAAGTGAAAAAATGAAGCCGGCAAGAAATGTGAAGGATGTTTTACTACACGAGTTCGTCAAAGCATAAGCCGCTCATCTCAAGAGCTCCGACAAGTTGGAGGAGCAGACCTACAATATCAAAACTGGAAAAATGGAGCTTGCTCCATATGACACTAATTGGTACTAGGTTAGGGCTACATCTATGACAAGAAAGTTCTATTTGAGAGGAGGTATATATTGGTGTTGGTGGATTCCAAAAAAATCTATGGTGGTAATTAGAGGAATGACAGCCCTCCGTGTCATTTTTGCAAGAGCATGGGTTCAATAAGAGGAATGACCTAAAAAATAAATTGTCGGTCAAAATTTTTTTCGATGAGGATATTTTGAGAATTTTTTAAGAGATTCCCAACATTATTAAATTGTTTGAATGAATTTTGTTAACTGAAAAAATTTGTTACAATAGCTTCGAAATGATATTTCAATGGTGTTCTAATGGCTCATAGTTGATTTTGAAAAATGGGGGTAAAGTAATTTACTTAATAATTTTTTATTGTGTGAAGAGTAGAAAAGAAATTTCTATCTAAGAATTATGGTTTGTTAATAGATATTGTAATGGTGGTGTTTCCAGACTGTGATGGTGAAATTTGATGACTACCGTGAATGCTCTACTAAGTTGCTAGGAAGAAGAAGAAAAGATATGAGATAAAAACAAATAAAGAAAAAAAATAAAAATGAAAAGAATATTAAAAATAAAGTTTTAATATTTATTTTTGATCTTCACTCTCTCAATACACCCACTTTACCACATAAGCATTTAGGGAGGTAATAATTTCAATTTTAAATAGTTCAAGGGATAATAGAACTCCCGTGAAGTAAAAATATGTAGTTGGAAATCCGATAATAGGTTGGGGCTCATTTGGACTCCACAAAGCATAATAGTGGAAAATATGATTTAAAGTATGTCTTTGAATATTTTTCTTGATGAGTATGCATTGCCTCGTAAATTCAATTAATATGAAACAGAGGGAGTATCATTTTTCAACAAAACTTTTTCCAAAAGAGAACATATGAATTATTTTCTTAACAATTAAGAATTGAATGGTACTGTCAACAACATGGATGGTGTTTTGCGCTGAAGACTTGATGATTTTTTTAAATTTTTTTTGGTTAAAAATTGATAATAACGTCTTAACTGTCAATTTGAAATATCTGCAAAGGAAAATGTTGTCCAATGTCCACACATAAGTGATGAGAAATATTTTGGATAACCAACGACTAAAAAAATGACTTTATTATGTAAAATGTTTTCCTCAAACCAAACGCCTAATTAACATTTTAAAAGTCATTAAAAATTAGGTTATAATAAGCTACTTTAGATTGCAAATATTAGTCGAGGAGGTGCATATAAATTGGCTCGAATTTCATTATTATATAAAAAAATAAAGTCGCATAACTTCTTCACAGTGAGAAAACATAACTTGTTGAAGTTATGTCATCCAACTAGTCACGAAATCATGATTTTCATTAATAGATTAAAAATATAAGAAATAAATATATGAAAAAGTTAAGATATATATTGATGTACATAATAATTTCAACCTTGTATAAACATATAATTTTGAAGTACTTGTCAATCTATTTTTGCACAATTTACTTGAACAAGGACAAAAATTAAATATCAACCTAAAATAATCCATACTTGTGTAAATCTCCCAACAAAATCACATGAACCTTTTGAAAAAAGAAACCCAAAGTACCAAACCAATAGCAATCACATGGACCTGCTTCAGATAATGGAAAAACTACATGAATACACAATTTAAAATATCACAATCTCTAAACTTCCTTATCATTTAAAAATATTACAAAAATTACCTTTCGGTTACATCTCTATCCCCTCTCGGATACATCTCATCCCCTCTCAGATATATTCTTATCCCCTCTCGAATACATCTCTCCCATTAAGTAATGTATCATATATGCAATGTATCGAACAACCAATGAATGCATCCGAGAGCAATGAAAAATTCAAAATTTTTGTAATTGGGAAAACTTTTGGAATATGATATAATTAGCTCCCAAATGTATGAGATTTCTGTACTTTCCCAAAGTACCAAATTGCTAAAATCACATGGACCTGCTTTAAATAGTCCAATGGGCTCAGCCCATAAGTATCCCATCAAATTTTAACAGGCCCTTTCTTCTTAAAAAGGCCAGGCCCAAATAATTTCGGATTCAGGCCCACTATTCTAAGAACAGTACTCTGAGATTCCCACCAACTGTTCGATCAGCATTTTGAGCAAAAGACAACTTTAACTTTACGCAAAAAAGATTTGATTTTTAACGACACCCATCTCCTATTTTTGTGAAATTCAAGAATATTAAGGTGTTTCAATGGAGGGGTTGATGAGTTTGCAGACGAATTCTGTTCGTGCTGTATCAAGACGGCAAAGTTCGGTACTAGTTCCTACATTTTCTCGAAAAATTAGTAATACAAGAGTTTCTGTTCAACCAATTGGAATGGTGAGGAATTCCAAATTGTTTAATTCATTTGTTGCTTCAGTTCAGCCAATCGAAGCCTCTTCTGTAACCCCTTTTGACAACACATTGCCATCTAAAGGTAAACATCAGGATCTGAGATTGTTCTTGGTAGGGCTAATAAACTAAAATTTGAATCTCTTTTTCTAAACTAGATGGGGCTAATCTGTTGTGTTTTTTTATAGATTGGTTGTTTTGTGAAAATTTATAATCATGCTTGTAAAATTAAATGAACCCGAGTAGAGCTGAACTTATATAGAGGATTCATGTAGCTGACCCCGACTAATTTGGGATTTTGACGATGTTGATTGATTGATGCTTGTAAAACGGAACACGGGATATGTTAAAATATAGATGGAATTGATTGTAGTACTGTGGCTGACTGATGGTGTTTTGAATCTTGTTAGAGGTTCTTGATGTTTGGCATAATGCGAATGCTGTATGCTTTGATGTGGATAGCACTGTGTGCATAGACGAGGGCATCGATGAATTTGCGGAGTTTTGTGGTGCTGGGAAGGCTGTAGCGGAATGGACTGCTAGGTTAGCTGCTTTTCTGAATAATGGTTCGAATGTAATGTTTAATGCATTTGGATTTCATATCCTATTCATCTCGTCTTTGGCAGGGCAATGAATGGCTCTGTTCCGTTTGAAGAAGCATTGGCAGCTCGTCTTTCTCTTATTAACCCTTCATTATCCCAACTCCAGGATTTTCTTAAGACGCCTCCACGGTAACAATGTGCCTTTGATCACCTATGCATATAAGGTTTTCCATTTCTGTGAATTATTATTACAAGTTTACTAAGATGAAAGACAAAGAAGTATTGTGTCACTCGAATTTAGTCCCTTTATGGAAGAAATTGATGAATCTGCTATTGGCCTTTCATTTAGGGATCGTGATCATAACTGCCAACCTAGTTGATTTAAAGCTTTTGATTAGTCATGCTATATGGTCACGGATATCAATTTCTTTCTTCCATTTGAATTCTTAAAAACCTTTCTGTGTTGATGGTCAGATGTTATAGCTCTCTGGTTAAATGAATCATGATTCAGGTTCTCGAGACAAATTGCGGGCATGTCATAATTGGTACCAAAAATAGCGGTTAATAATTTCTACGAAGCAACCAATACATTTGGAAGCAGTTTGATATAATTTAAAATGCTAGTGTTTCTTTCATAACTTTTGGAAGCTGTAGCCTCTTCGGTAGTTCAAATGGCAATAGTAGTAGTATTAAACGGTAAACACTCAACCACCCCAATTCTTTTAGGATCTTTAAGGGATTAGCAGATTTTAAGAGAGACATAGTCAACAGATGAGGAAGTTTATCAGCTCAAAAGACCTAATTGTATGTCAAAGTCGAAAGCAAATAACTGTTACAGTTGATTGGTTCCGAACTTCATTACTTTTATTCCTTGAACCATCTGTTAATTTGTGAAAATAGCAAAGACCTACAGTTTTGTGCAATCAACTTTCAACATGTTCACTTAGCAAGCCTGTGCCTCTCTACTTACTATGCTCTCGTAATATAGAAAATGCTAATGGAAATTCCAGAAAATTTATAAATTTTCAAGTGAAAAGACAATTTCTTTTAGATAACAAAGGGATTCAAAGGTATCTAGACTAAATCCACCAATGTCCTTAAAATTTCTAAACAAATCAACTTTCATCTGGTGTTCCTTTGAAGCTATCTGATTGCTTACTTTAGTCAGCTTAAGTTGCTGAAATCTTTTCTTGTTTTTTCTTGGTGCAGACTTTCTCCTGGCATTGATCTGTTGGTCAAGAAGCTGAAGGATAATAATAAAGATGTTTATCTGGTCTCTGGAGGGTTTCGTCAAATGATCAATGTACTTCCCTTGTTGAACTGTTTAGTTTACGGTTAGTTTTATTTGTCTATCTTGCATTCTTGCATCCATATAAAGTATAAATATATCAAGGATAAGGTTGTGACTTTTACACCTCTTGTAACCATTAAGAAATTTTGAACTATTCTGTGTGAGGTTCGAGCTTCTTTCTTGAGATTCTCCTATTCTTGAATCCCGAGTACTATTGGTAATTTCCGAACTTCAATTTGCAAAAATGCTTTACGGAAGGGTGGCAGTTAAACTTTTTGGTCATGTTCTAGTGTAAATGCTGCCATAAGTAAGAATAGATTCCTTTCGAGAAAAAATGGCTACCTTAATTAGTCATCATCCTATCTCCCTATCCTTTGTGTCACCTTTTAATTGTGCTTATCTACAATTTGGTGTATTGTTTATATATTTGCTAACTATAATTCTTTCTTAAAGCCTGTTGCATCAATCCTTGGAATACCACTTGAAAATATCTTTGCCAATCAAATACTCTTTGGGAGCAATGGAGAATATGCTGGGTTTGATAAAAATGAGCCAACTTCAAGGCGTGGCGGAAAGGCTACTGCAGTTCAACAAATAAGAAAGGTTGGTGTTGGAACTGTTGGTGATATAGTTGTTTATTTTAACACACTTTTTGAAGATGCTCATAAAGCTAAGCAATGTTCCAGGCTCATGGATACAAGTCACTAGTGATGATTGGTGATGGTGCTACTGATCTTGAGGTAAGTAACTAATATCCTTGTTTCCTGTTTAACCACCAACTCTGATTGCCCAAGTGAATGAAAAAAAGACGATAACTGTTGTCTTCGTTTGAAATTTGCAAACACAAAAGTCTGCAACTCAGTTTTTTCTTTATTGTTGCTAACTCTGTTGACTTGTTTGCTCTCCATTTTTGTTGCAGGCTCGTATGCCTGGTGGCGCGGACTTGTTTATTTGCTATGGCGGAATTCAACTACGAGAATCAGTTGCAGCTAAAGCTGATTGGTTGGTGTTTAATTTTAAGGACTTGATTAATTCACTGGTGTAATGTGCTATTGCATCTACACTCTTTCATCTTTATTTGGTTTTCGGGGCTTATGCAGCATTAAATTTCTGTCTTGATGTCATTACGTTATAAAGATATCTTTCCACATTACGTAATGGAAGGGTAGCACAAAAATACCTTATCTCAGAAACTGAAAGTTCATATTGATTGGCAGCTTAGTGCTTGTTTTGCATTGCCACTTCTTTTTTTTCTCAGTACAACAACTAAGTCTGAAGAAGGTGGTGTGTATGCCTTAACCCTACCATAAGGCTTATGTACAAATGTCGAAAAACGAGCTGAGATGGACAACCCTACTTCTGCATAGCAACTAACAAAACTACCAGACTACTCATCTTGAAAACATTTGACTAGCGTATACTACCATTGAGAAAAAAGAAACTTAACTATTGATAAAAATTTAGCTAGCTACTCCATTCTTTGTGCTAGTCTGCTCTTCATATAGCCCCAATAGAACACATTTACCCTGTTTTGCTGAAAGATCCTACAGTTTCTATCAAGCCAAGTGTGGTGTACGCACAAGCTGCTTTTGCAGAGTCTTGTTTCTTCCTCTAGCATGGACAAGTAACCCAACGTAATTCCTCAGGGACTTGTAGTCTCTTGAACAATCCTAGGAATAATCAGGCACAATATGTACAACTTGCTCAAATTGTTTTGAGACTGAGATTCATTGATTAATTAACCTGTTTGGCGACTTAAAATTTAAAGTTTTGATTTGAAAATGAAGGAGAAGAAAGAATAACATAAAATAATTGAACAGATTGCAGAATGGCACCAGAAATACTATTAGTAATACATTTTTTCACATATGGAGTACTCAAGGGAAATACATCAAACAGGTCATAACCAACAAGGATAACGACTCAGCATAAGACACAGGCAGAAAATAAAAAACTCAAAATCTTCAACAGTACACACTTTACTTAATACTCCAGGTATATTCCCAGCCAAAGCGTTTAACCAGAGATCTCAATGGACTTGACCTCAGGTTTCTTCACCTCTTCCTTTGGAACAGTAACAGTCAGCACTCCGTTCTCCATAGAAGCCTTAACTCGATCCATCTTTGCATTCTCCGGAAGTCTAAATCTTCTCATGAATTTCCCGCTGCTTCGCTCCACGCGATGCCAAGTATCGTTCTTATCTTCTTTCTCCACATTCCTCTCTCCGCTAATCTGAAGAACCCTATCTTCTTCGATCTCCACTTTCACTTCCTCCTTCTTAAGCCCTGGAAGATCGGCCTTGAACACATGAGCTTCTGGAGTTTCCTTCCAGTCGATTCGAGTGTTAGCAAATGCTGAGGTCTCCCCTGAATTGGTACCCGGAAAGCCTAATTCCCTAAATGGATCAAACACGTCAATTGAGAATGGATCAAACATGCTGCTGCTACGTCGATCGCCGAAGATTCTTGGGATCAAAGACATTTTCAGTGAGCTTTTTGAGAAATTTCTGTGTTTGCTTGGTTTTCAGTTTTGATGGTTGATTGAAGAGGAGCTCATAGTTATTTATAGCTTGTTAGAGGAGTGTTTAGCACTTTCTCCTTACTTCTACTATCCACTGAGACATTTCTAGAGCCAAGTAGATGTTCCAGAAGCAGATGTCGAGAACTTTCTGGATAAATCCCGCTAGGCCCATTACAGATCACAACTGAGCTATGGAAATTGGGCTTCCACTGGCCCAATTCTACCAGTCGTCTTAACTTTCTAAGAACTTTGTTCTTTACAACGGCCCATTAACGTTGTTTGCTTTACGAGGAGGGCCCATTACAAGTAGCACAATCACCACTCATATCATGGACAACGTTTTAAAAGATGGAGGTGAAAATATTAAAGTAAATGTGTGCTATTTTTGTAACGACGAAAGCGCTAGCTATAGCTGATATAAACTTTGCACGAAATGCAAAGATAGCCCTTTTTGCAAATCACAAGGACATTTTTGGACCTTATAAGTAACCTTAACACTCTCAATTATTTCAGAAAAAATCCAAGGTTCAATAAAGTAAGTAATAAACCAAACAACAAGAGTTACGATGGAGTAGTAAGTACTTTTGATCAAGAGGTCTTGAATTCGAGTTCACTTGGATACGGAGTCGTCTTTGTTCGAGAGCGTTTTGATTTTTAAAAAAAAGTAAGTACGAAAACATAGTAAAAGTGTTGTATATTAATGTATAATTAGCAACTAGGTTTCTTAGTTCACTATTCATATTATATAAATAAAGAAGCGGAATCTCTAACTAAAAGTGTTGCAAATAGCTATTGGAGCGGTCCACTTATAAGGGGTGTTAGTTAGTCCATTAACCCATTAATTTGTTCTCCTTATAAATACTTGGAAAATAGACAATTTCTCACTATAATATGACAACTAAAGTTTACCAAAACAAAGAAAATCAATATGTTTAATAAGATTTCTAATAACTTGTGATGCAAGCCACTTTTTCTAAGAAGAAAGACTTCATTCTTTTAAATTACTAGTATTTTCGATTAAATATTACAAAAAGAAAGCAAACAAACAAAAAAGGTATGTCTTTACGCCTTAGGTGGTGGTAATATCAAACCAAAATAAAATATGCCATTTTATGGAATTTGAATTCCTCATTCAACTTCACTGAAGTTTCCAAGAACTTTCACAAACATTATAAAAACTGAATTTTTTTTACTGAATCACACTCATGATTTCTTACCAAAGATCATAAGATAATATAAAGTCCTAACAATTTAAGCTAAACAAAAAAAACAAATCTAATTTGAGAAGAGAAATGGAAGTGGAAAAACAAAAATCAAGTAGAATTGTACTAGTCCCTTGTCCATTTCAAGGTCACATAAACCCAATGTTTGAATTAGCCTCACTTCTTTACTCAAAGGGCTTTTCTATCAAAATTGCTCACACCCAATTTAACTTTCCAAATCATCCTTTGTTTCTCTTTTCTTCCAATACTAGATGGTTTCTCTCAAGTTCAAACCTCTTCTTCTAATTTTATAGCATTGTTGTTAGCTCTTAATGATAATATCGCGATGCCTCTTCCAGAGATATTGGTTCATCAACAACAACAAAGTGATGAGATTTTGTGCATTATTTATGATTCTATTATGTATAAAGTAGCAGAGGTGGCTAACAATCTTAAGATTCCTACTGTCATTTTGGAGATTAGGCAAAGAGCTATGGATTTTAAATTGGAAATGGAGAATAGTGTTGCTGACTTCTTATACGTGCTTGGATGATTTGGTGAAGTTTCTTTTGTCACTTTGATCGCAAAGACACATAATGTACTTGCGTGTTACTTATAATAATGTGTGTTTTAGTATGTCCTCTTTGTTAAGTTAGGTGATGGTGCCGTAATTTGTTTTTTTTCTTCAAAAAAATAAATGCAATATGTACGTTTATATCTTTTTTACTAATAATCTGGAAATTGTTGCTCATAATTACTTTACTATTTGTTAAAACTCGCTTCAATGAGAGAAAAAAAGATGTCACATCATTTCTGTAAAGAATGATCTGAATGTTACGGATGTTCGTGGTTATGGTTAAAAAATCATAATCCGAATCAAATTGATTAAAAAAATTGATATTTGATTTGGTTTTAAATTTTGAAAATCGATACTATTTGGTTTGATTTTGGTTTTACTAAAAAAAAAACTGCAAAAAATAACCAAACCAAACCGAGAAATTAGATATATAAATTTTTATAATTATTTATATATTATTAATAAATAAAATATAAATATGTTGTTAAATTTTAATCAACTTAAGTCTTTAACCTTACCATTTTCTTAAGCCCAACACTTGAAATTTTAGCCTAACTATTATAACCCTAAGTCCAAGTCCATCAAAATTCATTATTTTAGTCTTTACCTACTCTACCTCACATAGGATAGTCACACTTTCTCTTAATTTTGTTCATGTAATAATAATTCTAGTAGTTTTCTTGTGGATTGTTCATGTAGCTAGTAGTTTTCCTGTGGATTGTTCATGTACTAGTGTATGTGTCTATCGAGATACGTATGTCCTCAAAAAATTTATTACTTTCAAACCGAAAAAATCAGAAAAACCTAACCAAACCGATAATTATTTCTTTCATTTGGTTTGATTTGATTTTAGAAATTTAATAACCGACTAAATTGATTTTAATCAATAACCGAACCACGAACCCCTCTAGTTATAGCTATACAATGCAAAATACATTTCTCGTGGCGAGGCCTTTTAACTGTATTACTGGGCCAGTGTGAAGACCAAGATAGAGTTGGGCCACTAGACCTTGTAATAGACCAAGATAGAATTGGGCCGCTAAATCCTCTGTAACATTGATCACTCGTGAAACGGGCCAACGAGATTTCTCCAGAAACATCTATCCAGAAATATCCAGCAAGTTTCAGAAAATTAGAAAAACGAAATATCGAGAAAGTACTTGACACTCCTGTAAGAAGCTATAAATAACTAACCAGGTTCACTTCCATTAACCATCAAAATTGAAAAACAAGCAGATAACCAAGCAAAAACACAAAAGCTCACCGAAAATGTCACTGATCCCAAGAATCTTCGGCGATCGACGAAGCAGCAGCATGTTTGATCCATTCTCAATGGACGTGTTTGACTCGTTCAAGGAATTAGGCTTCCCAGTTTCCAATTCAGGGGAGACCTCTGCATTTGCCAACACTCGAGTAGACTGGAAGGAAACTCCAGAGGCTCACGTGTTCAAGGCCGATCTTCCAGGGCTTAAGAAGGAGGAAGTGAAAGTGGAGATTGAAGAAGATAGGGTTCTTCAAATTAGCGGAGAGAGGAACGTGGAGAAAGAAGATAAGAATGATAAGTGGCATCGTGTGGAACGCAGCAGTGGGAAATTCATGAGAAGATTTAGACTTCCGGAGAATGCGAAGATGGATCAAGTTAAGGCTTCAATGGAGAATGGAGTGCTTATTGTTACTGTTCCGAAGGAAGAAGTGAAGAAGCCTGATGTCAAGTCCATTGAGATCTCTGGTTAAAATAGTAGTATATGATGTATGGGCAAATAAAGGAACTGAATCCGTTGTGTCTGTTGAAGATTTGAAGTTACTCTGTTTTTCTATTCAAGTGTTGAGTCGGCTCTGTTTCTCGCCTAATGGCGTAGTTGTACTTTCTTCGAAATTCCATGTTGAATATGAAATATTAGTCCTTTGATTCTGTTCCAAATTCCTCTATGTTGTTTTTTTAGATAATAAACATTTCTCATTCATCTTCTTTGAATAGTTAATACCAATCAATATTACATAATCTTAACGTATAAATATTTAATCATAAATTTAATAATTATAACGAAGACATAAATTCAATCTAAATTAGCCCTTATCGAAAGCGCTTATCTTATCGATCGAAAGCTATAAAGTTAAAGAACTACATGGATTCGAATTTCATTTTCCAATTACAAACACTATATGCTAAGTAATCAAGTTTTACGCCCTCTGATTTAATTTATGTCCGTCCTTAGAAAATGACTTATTATATAATTGAAATCAACTTGAATACTTCAAATTATAAATTTTTAAAAAATATATAAACTTCTTTATCAAACGTAAATTAAAATGGCTAAAGTAAATGCCAAAAGAAATATATGAATTATGAAAGAAAATTTTTGAGTCCTTTATTTTTAAATTGTTTAAGTTTATATTTACATGACATAAAATAATAATTTATTTATCAAATCCGAATATTTGATTGATTAAAGAAATTTTATAGGAGAATTTCTTTAAGTAGATTTTTTTTTTGTTATTTTTGATACAAGTCAAAACATAGATTCCGCTACGAAATCTACAATTTATTTTTTAATAATTATCATAATTGAGTGACTTTTTGGTAGATCATAAAATTAATCATTTTGATGTAGTGTTACTTATGAAACAATTATTCATTTATTTATTCAATTCAATAAAATAATATATTAAAATAGATTATTTTATTTTATATATCTTAGTAGATGGTGTATAGGATTCATTCTTAAATACAAAACAAATCAAATAACCAAATCTTAAAGTTAAAAATTATAGTTACAGTATAGATGAAAATTTAGACAAACAATTAGAATGATGGTAAAATGAAATATAAGGTAGAATGGTATAATTTTAATTTCTCATGCTATATTCTGTAACTATTGAGCATGATCCAATCGATATAAATGTTTTATATTGACTAATTGAACACATTTTTTAAATTATTAAATGTATTTATATTCTCAATTTTAATATAATTATTATGAATTGTATACACTAACTGTCACCTTATTTTCTTAAAAGGTTAGACTCTAAGTTAGATCAGATAAATTGGATAATATTATTAATAGGTGGGAAAATTACGTGGTTAAACAAACTTGTACTACTTAATTAATCATCATAGTTATAGTTTGCTATAATTATCATTCGCGACTAACATTAACTATTAATTACGTGGGCTGACTTCGAGTTTGTATAATTAGGCACATTTGTATAATTCGCCACATTTGTATAATTCACAACTAACAATCCTTCGTTTAATTTGTATTTGTATACGATGGTTTGTATTTGTATATGAAGATGATTTCGTTTGGTTTTTCAGTTTTATCATCATATACATTCAATCTTTTTGTGTATAACTTTTTAAAGTTTGTATAAACGTGTAGTTTTCGAATTTTGTATAATATAATTTATATAATGTAATTTGTATAATATAACTTGTATAACTGTTTAAAGTTCTATGTTTATGTTTGTATAAATTCGTTATTTCGAGTTTTATCATATTTGTATAAATCCAAACTTTATATTACTCAATTTTACAAAAACACGCGAATTATACAAACGTATCCGCGAATTTTACAAACGAGATGTGAATTATACAAATTATTGCCCTCTCTCGCTCGCCTCTCTCCTCCCTCTCCCAAAGTCGCTCGTCTCTCTCCTCTCTCTCCCAATCTCGCTCACCAGATATACAAATACATATGTATACCGGTTATATATATATACAATTATTTAACCAATATACATATATAATTCACCTCTCTCTGCCTTCTCTCGCTCGCCTCTCTCCTCTCTCTCCCAATCTCGCTCACCACTCTCCTTCCTGTAACATGTAGATACGAATTATAATTAACAAATTATAACTATAAAGCGTAATTAAGCTATTTTTGAGTGGCTATATGCGAAAGTTTTCATAATAATTAATATGTTAATAAAATAAAAAGATAGTTGATAAAATTGAAGTCTCAATATAAATATTGATGATACGCCTATAAACATAATATATGTTAAAATACAATAAAAAGGTGGTTGGACCAACGAGATTTCTCCAGAAGCATATCGACATCTCATATATATATATACTTTGTTTAGAAATATCCAGAAAGTTGCGGAAACAAAAAAAAAAAAAAAAAAAAAAAAAAAGGAGAGATATCGAGAAAGTACTTGACACTCCTGATCGACCTTAT
>JAJONR010003504.1:0-91103 GCA_029582245.1 Solanum etuberosum | reverse complement strand
TTTGAGCTAGCTTTTGGGGTGTGAGTTAGGCCTACGACCTAATTTAACATGGTATCAGAGCAGGGCCCATCTCACCCAATGTTGGGAATCCCAAAAATCAAAAATTGCCCACGCACCAGATTCTAAGCACTGGGCGTGAGGTGGCGTGTTAAAGAATGACAAAAGTCCCATATTGGTGGTTAATGAGATGAGTGAACTCCTTATAAGGCTTGAGCAATCCTCCTCCCTTTGAGCTAGCTTTTGGGGTGTGAGTTAGGCCTACGACCTAATTTAACATGGTATCAGAGCAGGGCCCATCTCACCCAATGTTGGGAATCCCAAAAATCAAAAATTGCCCACGCACCAGATTCTAAGCACTGGGCGTGAGGTGGCGTGTTAAAGAATGACAAAAGTCCCATATTGGTGGTTAATGAGATGAGTGAACTCCTTATAAGGCTTGAGCAATCCTCCTCCCTTTGAGCTAGCTTTTGGGGTGTGAGTTAGGCCTACGACCTAATTTAACATGGTATCAGAGCAGGGCCCATCTCACCCAATGTTGGGAATCCCAAAAATCAAAAATTGCCCACGCACCAGATTCTAAGCACTGGGCGTGAGGTGGCGTGTTAAAGAATGACAAAAGTCCCATATTGGTGGTTAATGAGATGAGTGAACTCCTTATAAGGCTTGAGCAATCCTCCTCCCTTTGAGCTAGCTTTTGGGGTGTGAGTTAGGCCTACGACCTAATTTAACATGGTATCAGAGCAGGGCCCATCTCACCCAATGTTGGGAATCCCAAAAATAAAAAATATTGGTGGTTAATGAGATGAGTGAACTCCTTATAAGGCTTGAGCAATCCTCCTCCTTTTGAGCTAACGCTTTTGGGGTGTGAGTTACGCCTAAGACCTAATTTAACATATTCAACATTATGTCATCTTTCAAGTTGTTGTATGAAATTTCTAATTATTTTTTTTGTAAAAGAAAAAGGGAAAGGATAAAATTCTTGATTTTAATAGCTTGCTTAAGTAAGAAAATTATAATAAGATAAAAAAAAATGATAATTCTCTTCCTAGCCTAAATTCCTCTTTGTGGCTGCATAGTATGGGAGATTTCTCTTGCTTAGAACACACAATGCTGAACTTAGTAGTCAAACAAATTATGCATGTGTAGTAATAATAAGTTGCATCTCATTGACATTGCACACCATTATTTGGTTTTGAGCTTTGTCATAATGTTGCATACAGAGCTGTTGCAGGCTGAAGTTTGTGAGTAATATTCAACCTCCTCACACTGAGCTTGCACTGAATGGTGTTGAAGTGTTTATAAATGCAAGTAGCAGTCATCATCAATTAAGGAAACTTGATCTTCAGCTTCGTGCTTTTATAAGTGCCACACATATTCGAGGGGGAGTTTACATGTACAGTAATCACCAGGGATGTGATGATGGTCGTCTCTAATATGGTAGCAAGTCTGGTTTCTGTCCTTTCAATAGTCTACCATATCAGTAATCTAGCCTATATTTTATTAGCTCAGGTGATTTGAAGATAATAGTGCCTATATACTCACTCTGGTAACCTTTTTGTAGCAGTTTTATTAGTGTGTATTCATTGTAGATTTACCTCTGGAAGATGGATGTTCTTGTGTTTATATAAACGGAGATATGGTAGGACAACGTTCACAGTTTTCCTCAAAGGATGTTGAAATGGTTTTTGCTCAAATAGATCTAAGATGCGATATGCTTGGATTTTGAACTCAATATCTGAAAATACTGCTATATAATATCCTCAAGTTTTTCCTCATCAGCGAGTTGGTGATGGGGCATCTAAGTATTTTGCAGGCTACCAAACTAATTCCAACAAATTGGTTCAGACTATGCTTAAGTATTAATCCAGCCAACTTAAGGATTTGCGTGTATTATTGCTCATCCATGCATACTTGACGATTCCTTTAAATTTTGTTATGCCTGCTAAGCAATATCCAAATCTTGAAATGTAGAGTTTGTTTTATTGAAGTAATAACACAATGCAATGACTGGAACTTTAACATGTTTTGTTGTAGAGGCGATTGAATACTTTTCTGTTGAAATCTTTTAAGTTTATTAGCCATCCATTTATCAAGTAATAATGGTTCTTACTTCCCCTTTTGGTACTGTCTGGTGTCATCGCTGCTGCTTAATTAAGTTTGCTTAGTGAACTTCTTTCTGTTTCCAGATTAGATACCACGCTCCTAGGAGATTATAGCACTTGGACCTGCTTGCTGGGCCGCTGGCTATGGGATTATCTAAGAGTAAGAGGTGCATCTGGAACTTTGCTTCCATTTTCTGGTAGTGCTGATAGTAATTTCCTTCTTGCTTTAGTTAGTTCAATGTGAAAGCTTGTAGTAAAAAGTTTATTGGATTCCCTTCCCTTCTAAACTTCTATATTGCTGAGTTCTAGCTATTTTCCTGTTTTTGTAACTAGCGTATGACAATCGCATTGTGTCATATAAATAGGTTTTGTCGTAGTTTCTGAGTGATGAAAGAAATGTAGAGATTATGTTCTCCTATCCATGTAGGCGCCTGAACCTTTGGTAGTTTCCTCCGTGAACCAACAGCATCCTTCAGTGAAAAAATGATAGATAATTACTGGTGCTGTTTGATTACTCAAATTATTAACTCAATTCATATTTGGTCATTTGTTCTCGAGAAAACATAATAAGTGTCGCGGTCTGCTTTGTTAAATTTTTCTACTACTAAAGAGTGATCTTTCACTTATATAATTTTGTGATTGAATTTTCCATGGTGTAGCTGAACTGAAAATGTTACAGCATGGCCAAATTTTGGGGGATCCTTGATCTGTCACATTAGTGGTCAAGTTTCCACTACACAGCAGCTATTTTCCGTCTATAGTGTTCTAGAGCTGGCAAGCATTTTTATAAGTATGGTATTTACTATCCGTACATGTCCTGCAATACATGTACCGTGTCTTCATTTATGTTATGCTGACTGATAAATTGCATTGAGCTGGTTGGATTGTCTACCTTCTTGTTTAAGGTAAAAGAAAATAGCATTGAGCTTTGTATCATCTATAGTTTTCACTCACCAGTGATGTCAACGCAGAAATTGCAACTGGCGATGAACAGGTAAAAGCTGATGGCATTCGATTTGGCCATTACACTGATGGTCAGATGCCAACGGATAGCAAAGAATTTGCTTAAGACATTGTTAATATTGTTTTTGTGGGATATGAAAATAGGTAAGAAACTCAGCAAAGTGCCATTATTTTCTCCTTTTCAGATTTTCTATTCTGATTTATAGGTTCTCTCTAATTACAACTGCAGTAATAATTTACGCCTTTATAGTTGCCTTGCTCATTTTCAATTTGCAAATGACTTTTTTCTTGCCTGGCCTTGGGCAGCATATTTCTTGTTCAGAACTGAGAGCCCTTTTAGTAATCTTAATACATGTAGAAATTTGAACTTTCCAAAGATGAGAATTTGGTCATCATGAAATCTCGGCTAGACCTGTTGTGCTACTGCCTGCTAAACCAGTGTTCTCAAAGGCGATCGCCATTGCGCCTTTGGTGAGAGGCGAGGCGAGGCAGACCCTTGTCTCCTTTTGTGGCCTTTTGTCGTCCAAAACACTGTGCTAAACCAAAGCTGACAACTCTAGGAGTCAACCCTACTTAGATTTTGTTCTTAAATGACATTCATTCTCTAATATCAAGGACTCATTAGCATTCCGAGAAGTGAATATTCCCATAGAGTCTAATGACACCTTTGATCTGAACTATAAGGGTTTAAATTTTGCAAGATTTGTACTTTTACTGGCGGATGAAATTAGAAAGAGAAGGATCATCTCCAACAGTAAGCAGATGATCTACTATAAGATTTACCCTTCGAGATGGCCCAGTGGTTTGGGCTTGGGACTTCCATGTTAGAGGTCTCAAGTTCGAAACCCCTTGCCAGCGGAAGCAAAGGGTTTGTCTTCTGGGTCGAGCTCGTTGCACCGGGCTTGCCTAGTGCGAGTTACCTCTCCTATGTGGTTTGCGAGCTATTGAATAGCAGCGGGGGTTTTACCTGTGCCCACCCAAAGGATAGCGGCTGCGGGTTTCCCTTGTCATAAAAAAAATGATCTACTATAAGATTTCATGCCTTTTCTATTGATTCATAGATGTCACCTTCAGCGGAGAAGTCCTAAGGGTTTCCTCACTTCTGGAGAATACCAACACAGTGTTCTATCAGAACTCTATGTTTGAAAAAGATTTATTTGAATTGATTATTGAGCCAAACAGTGTTGTTTATGTGTGTGACGGTTCAGAAGCCACAAAAAATCGGGCAAAGGTGTTGTCTGATGAGATAGATCCTGGCCTCTTTAATGTTAGCATCTACGGAGTGGTCTCTTCACTAAATTTTATGTTTCAAACACTCACTGGAAAGTCCACACTACAAGGTAATAGTGTGTGATAAATTTTACCCTTATCTAATCATTTGCTTTATGCGGGAACTGAAACCTTTACCCTCATATTGTTTGGCCAACCAATACTAAGAAGAATCATTTCTGAAATAAAGACCAAGTAATTGTTTGACGGTGCAATTTTAACCTGATTATTTCTTTGTAGGTAGATGGGGGATCAGACATTGAACATGTATTAGTTAGTCCCGAGATTATTTATCCCACCATTTATGATAAATAATCCCATGGGATCACTTTGTCCCATCCCCCATACCAAACAACCCCTTAAGGTAGCAAAACATTCAAGCTCGCGTCTGAATGGTCTTAGCGTTCATGTTAGCATCTCTGCTACCGTGGGTCCATAATAAACCTGGTTTTTATCTAGTTTTGGGTAGCTCCAATGTGGATGGATGAAGGATTATGTGGTTACTTAACAAAGGTAGAAGAATTTTTTTGTTGAATCCAGTCAACAGACGATTTTTGGGCCACCTAGCTACTACTGTTTGAATTTATTTGCAGCTGGCTTGAACTCTCCTTGTATTTTGATCGTCTGTGCTTGTAGAGCATGTCGATAAACAGATAACAAATTGAACTGTAATTAGTGCATCTCTTTTTTTTTCCAACACTTATCCAGGTGATTACTGTCTATCTTTGCTGTATGATTGTAGTTCAGCAGATATAGATATCCATTTGGAAGCATCAGTAATATGGATCTTCGAACATTTCTGAAATGGGCTGCCTTTCATTTTGGTTACTCATCCCTGGCAGAGATTGAAGCTGCACCGCCTACTGTTGAAGTGGAACCTATATGTTCAAATTACAGTCAGGTATCTTGATTCAGTGTACTGCCTATTTTCAATTTATAATGCGTTTTCTAGTCTTACGGGTGATCATTGTTTCCTGTTTCTAGTATTTTCTTATCCTTCACTATGGAGAGTTCTCATTTTGCATTACAATATTTGTGAAACAATTGGATGAAGTGGATAAAGGTATGACCTATTATGAACTTTTAGTCTATGGACACTACACCCAAAATGATCTTTGGTGGCAGTTAATTGGTGGAAATAGCTTAATTGCCGCTAAATATGTTTTTTTAGAACTCTTTGTAAATGCATTAAAGCCTATCGCGACATTGAATCCAATGACAATTAACTAATGCCGGTAAAGGCTTTGACACTCTTTGTTATTGTACATATTTATTGCCGCTAGAAGTTATTTTTGTTGTGGTGGGAAGGTTGTGCAATATTTTTCGCTGTGTGACTTGTATCAATGTTTTAAGATTTTTCCTCTTCATTCTGTAAGCCATGTGGAACCAGGCTAGCTGTAGGATCATTTTATCCACAGATTTTCATAGTCCTTGACATATCACTGAATCATCTTGCAGAATCTGTGTTACAAATGGGGCACAAAGTTAACGCGCACAGAGGTGGATGACAAAGTGAAATACTTCTTTAAATACTATTCCATCAATAGACACAAGACGACTGTACTAACGCCTTCATATAATACCGAGGTACTTTACTTCTATGTTGCATGGATGATGGTTCCTTTACTTGCATTTGTAAGTATCTATGTCTGGTATAGGTACTTCACGGGTTGCATCAAAATTTCAAAAATAAGCAAAAGGCCTACAAATTCCCCATGTGGGATACTTATACATACCCGTACTGAATGCCTACTCCTTCCCATCCCCTTAAAGCCAAGTAGTCAGAGCCAGTAAAAAGGATTTAGACAGTGTAATGTTTTTGTTCTGTGTTTCATACTTTCATTAGAGAAGCATAATCATCATTTACGCCTCAATACCAAGCAAGTTGATGCCACCTATATATATTCTCACTGATTATATAACTCCATTTAAGCTATAAAATAAAAATAAAAAGCATTAGAAGTTCTTCCTATTTTCTAAATAAGATTGTTTCATCAGAGAAGCATCTAACTATAAGGTTTCTCGTCTTGCAGAACAACATCAGGTTTCTATACAATTTCAGCTGGCCTTGTCAATTTCGAAAGATTGATAAACTTGTGAATAAGCTTGCTGTGGTGATACAGAAATGAGTGTTAATGTGGCAATTGGCTTGGGAGATCAAAGGGCAGGCGTTTAATTCTCAACGTGCAGCAGAGTAGGAGAAACTGGATTTTCAATACTTTCCAAGAGATGTTCATTTTTATGTATAAGAGATCTAAAAAATGTCATTTCCTTCTATTGATCATTTTGTAAATTGTAATTGGCCAAGAGACATTAATCTTCACATTTTCTTTCAAGATGTTGTTTTTCAACTACAAAACAACAACTACAAGATTGAAAAAATGAGAGTTAAAACGAGAGTACAACTCTTTGATCAATGCAATCACCCAAACTAATGACCAACCAAGTAATTTATTTAACTTTTTATACATTAAACAATTTTTTCTTAAGCATGTTTTTACTTGGTACAACAGGTTATTTACTTTACTCGTAACTCGGTTATCAAATTAGACTACAATTATAAGTTCAAAGAAGCAAAATAGTTGCATTAATTGTCAAAACCAAACTTTACTATATTTTTTAGTTTCATACTTCAAAAAATTGTTTCTATTTACCTAAACTATCCACTATAAAAACATACATCAATGTTGAGTTAGTCAAATATTTGTTCCTAAACGATAACACACGTGTGTAGGCCAATTCAACATTGAGCTGTGTTTCAATACAAAGAGAGTGGTAATTGAAGTTAGAAACATTTGTTATTGATAATTTGAGTTCGAAAAAAAAAAGTGATAGTTTAAGTGTGTTTTTTTTTAATCATTAACTCATGTTAGTTTGTTTCAAACTTGCATTTTCTTTTTGAAAAAAAAAAAGATTATATTTTAAGCATTTCTTTTTCGTGAATTGCGTCAAACATTTTAGAAAGAAACAAATCTTTTCGGCCGTTGCCGCTCAAGATCCTCTTTTCCCTCCATTTTTTCCTCATGTACTGACAGTACCAGTGACAATAGTGTACTTTAATTCGTTTTCAGGGGCATTTGAGTAATATACTAAAGCTAAGCAATTTCCTCCTGTTTCTTATTAAGCAAAAAAAACCACCTTCGCAAGTTTTGTTCTTCACATTTCGGTCTGGAAAAAACCTCAAACGACAGCTTTGTGCTTAGTTCAAGGAAACAGCAATGGATGCCGACAAGGTGACAATTTTTTTTTTTTTTTTTTTGCATGTTTTCATTTTTATGATAAATGTTTATTTTCATTTTCTTATATTATGTTGGAGTGAAACAGAACGAGTTTAGGATTGAGGTTTGAGGAGTAGTAGTATTAATTAGTTGTAAATTTAGTGATATATATATTTTTGATAATTTTTGTATGTGTTTGTTACTATCTGTTGCTTCATTTGCTTTAAATCTTAGTTTTTGCTGTCTTATTTTCTAATAATCGTGTTCTCTACCTCACAAAGGGTGTGTCGTAGTGGTTAATCAAAGTGGTTGAGAAATCTGAGGTCTCAGGTTTAAAACACTAAAAACACTAGCTGATTTTTTCCCAATTGTCCTAGCATCGGTGGACAGAGTTATCTGATACTTGTTCCTGGTCGGAAGTGGCACAAAAGTTGGCCCGGACACCATGGTCACAAAAAAAAAGAAGGTAGTGTGGTAAGGTCTAAGTTGGGGCGGTGGTAGGTATCCCGTGGAATTAGTCGACGTGCGCGAAAGTTGGTTCGAATACCACATAAAAAAAAAAGGTAGTGTGGTAAGGTCTAAGTTGGGGTGGTGGCAGGTATTCTGTGGAATTAGTCAAGGCGCGTGAAAGTTGGTCCGAATACCACGGTCGTAAAAAAAAAAAAAAAAAGGTAGTGTGGTAAGGTCTAAGTTGGGGAGGAACTAAGTAGGGCTGAAGGGGTTTATTCGAATTTATACATGGTTAAAACTATTTTTTATGTATATATAGTAGATATTAAAATCCCCTTTGACTTCTTCATGTGTTTACTTATTCATATTTAGAAACTCATTAATGAAAATTTTGGCTGTGCCACTTGGTCTAATGCAGTGGTAAGGTGTACGTTCATTTTAACCTCCCCAGACTCCACTTGTGAGATTGCACCGAGTATGTTATTGTTGTTGTTTCATTTGTTAACATTTAACCTCCCTAGACTCCACTTGTGAGATTGCACCGAGTATGTTATTGTTGTTGTTTCATGTGTTAACATTGTAACCTCCCCAGAATCCACTTGTGTGATTGCTCTGAGTATGTTATCGTTGTTGTTTCATTTGTTAACATCGTAACCTCCCCAGACTCCACTAGTGAGATTGCAATGAGTATATTGTTGTTTTTGTTACATTTGTTAATGTTTTTTTTGGGTAACAGAGATTAATAGCTTTAGAGAAGGCGTATACGGATGTAGTCTTGAACACAGAGAAAGAAGCAGCGACGAGGATTATGGTGTCGGAACAGAAAGCTCAATGTTTTCAAGAGGAGCTCCAAGTGGTGAAAGAAAAGGGGCTAATGACGCTGATGAAGCTCAAAGAGATGATGGATTCTAAGGTGAACTCTATTGAACACTAGGCATTTGGCCATGAAATTTTTTCACTAACAGCACTGGTGTTCTTTGCTCAAACCAAGATTGACCATGTTGCAAGCGTCTGCCAATCTTAGTCCCACAATCAATTTGAAGCCAAAGCCAACTATATCTCACACTTTTCAATACTACAACTAATCCTCGGAATATTACACTTAAGTTACAAGCATCAAATAATGATTTTCAGCTAACTAACACTCTGTGTGCTCCAACTATCAAACATAATCTTATCTTTATTTCAAAATTACGGTACGAAAATTTAACCTCTGTGAATTTTTTCCTTTCCATTTTGTTGTGAAGACCTGAAAACAAAGACGTCATTGGCACGCAACCAAAAGATATGGACCGTATGAGTGTCTTAGTTTCCTCCACAAGTTCACATGTCCTCCAATGCAACTCCCATTTCCGCTTGGTCATCCCACTTTAGAGTTCTCAAGTACATCTTGAATAATATCTTGCTACCATTCTCTGAGCAAGACACTTTAATCTTTTGTAGTTCTTGTTTGTCTACTAAAGCACATTAACATTCGTCTCACAAATTCACTCTGATAAGTTCTAAATGGGGGCTTGTTCAATTTTATCGCTTTATAATTTATTTATTTGAGAGGGAACCCAAATCTTCATACCTTTTGTAACTACCTTGTGAGGGTGTGCAACCATTTTGGCAGCATTTGAGCCTACACCGTTTGTTGTCAACCTCATTGAAACCTCTTGAACAAAATATGTCCCTAACTTCTCACCCTTAAATCCTATTCTAAGCATTGGTTTGTTTGAATAGCAAACATAGGCCAAAAGCCTAAGTTGGGTGTGTGTCACGACCCAATGTACACCCTAGACGTGACATGGTGTATAAGACCCCGTAAGGTTTATTATGGCATCTTTATTGATTAATACACAAGATTAGGCTATACTCGCTATAACCCAAAGATTAGGTCCAAGGCCGAGAAAAATCTGAGATGAACACATGAGGTAGATTTGGGTTCATGTTTATTTTTGGAGTATAGTTTAAGTCAGGGTTAACATAAGCAGGTTCTTTGAGAGGCAGTCTTCTGTCTTGTCAAATAATTTTGAAAGGGGGAGTAATTATTAAAAAGTGAGGTGAGTAGACGTTTTTAGATAAGCAACATGGTGACATGCTAAGGACCAAAAAAGTGTCAAAGATAGTCAGCTCTGAATCTGAACTCAATGAAACCTACTTGGGTGATTTGATTGATTCCCAATTCTTCCTCACGTAAAAATGTTCTTGCAGTTTCAATAATGTAACGATGCTAAGGCATATAGGATGGAGTAAAAAGATGTTCAAATTTTGGCATCGAAATGTTTTTCTACCAAAGGATGAAATTTTTGAAAAAGCTATTTGACTTCATTTTTACCTTTTTAGTGTGTAGAGCGAAGTGTCTGTGTATTGATCAACAAGGATGCAATAATGCAAATTTTTATCAAGAGATAGAACAAGACAAATCACTTCAAATAATTTAAAGCGGTTTAGAGCTTTCCAGAGTCAATTTATAAAATGGATGTTAATGAGCTTACAATGTGAGCTTGTGGAGGTGAAATGGGCCACTCATGCAGTCCACTTTTGTTCCAGCCGCATGCCAACGATGTCTGGGTTTTCAGATTCTTCACAACAAAATGAAAAGGAAAGCATCCAACAGATGTTAGATTATCCTGACATAGTTTTGGAAACAGAGATAAAATATAATTTGATTCTTGTATGTCAGTAGAGCCAATATGTGATATGGATTTGTTACCATCGTGCACGTTGACATCCTTGTTGTCGTGATACGATTGTAAGTTGTGCGGCTCTGTTGCGATATGATGAGTACACTGGAGTCGATTTACCAAGGATTGGCAGTGGTATTGATCGGTAGACACTTGCAACATGGCCAATCTTGTTGCATAGAAACATTGGGTAATGACAATAGTGTTATTGTTATTCGAGGACTGAAATAATGGATTTATCAAAAAATAATAAGATAAAACTGAGCCTTTTTTATTTCTATTTTTTAATAAGGAGAGATAAACACCAGTTCTTCCCATTCTGATTTTACTAAGCTTCTTTGATTCTCAGTTACAAAAGAAACTTCTTTTATTCCCGATTCCCCTCTGGCCAATTATTTAGTAGATGTAACCAACTTTAACTTTTCTCCTTTCTTTATATATCATTCATCTAGAAGACATCTTGCAAACATATTCATTGCCAGTATCCACTATTTATATTTTTTCCATATCTTATTGACAGATTATTGAAGCAGAGTTGACATCGTTGAGTCAACAGAGGAAGATTGAAGAACTTGAAGCTCAACTAGAGGAAGCAGAAGATATTGTAAGTGATCTTAGGGTTGAGTTGAGAGAAGTTCAAGCTGAACTTGAGAAAGTCGCCAGCAAAGGGAAAGAAGAAAAGCAATCACTGGATGTTGATAGTACTAATCCTAGAGAACTAACAAAGGACAACACAGTTGTATTGCCTCCAGAATCTCAGGATGATTCAGTGACAACTTCTAATATGGAAGTTGACAGTATGAACCAGAAAACTGAGGGATACCATTCTTGTCATACAAAGGTTAACCCCGGAAATTGTTTTGTTGCTAGTTCGGATTTAAGTTTGAGAGGCAAAGCGCTAGAGTTATACCAAAATGGACATACACAGATAATTCATGCTGCTGAAGGAAACCTGTCAGATAGGGAAATCATTCAAAATGAAACGTTTTCTGAACATCCTTTGAAGTTGGAAAACATGCCAACCAATAATTTCTTGACAGATGATTCAACTGTAGCAAGAGGCAATGCTCCAAGTGAAGATCCTTCTGAGATGGCCCAAGGATTGTCCACAGGAAAAGGTGAACAAGGCATGGAGATGGGATATGCAGAAAGTTCTGATAATAAACCGCAGTCTATTGAGGCTTCTGGTGTTCATTATGCAATAGATGAGCATGAGGAGTTGATGGGAAAGATGGATCTTTCAGAAGAAGATATTGAAAATGTTTGCAATCAGTTGTTCTTTATAAAAGATCTTTGCAGTCAACTGTTAAAGTCAGAGTCAAGGGTGACTGATGTAAACAATCGGGTCCCTAGCCAACCTCTAAATGATAGAGTGTTTAAGTACACATACCAAAGAAAGAGGAAAAGAGAATTGTTGAGTGTATCTGATGAGAAAGCTTCAATTGCAAAGAGCTCTCAAACAAAAAAAAATGTGTGAAACTAGATAGTCTTTTCGAGACATAGGATGAGTTCAGTGACAGAATCATCTCAGGACAGTTGGCAAATGGCATTAGGTTGCTCAACAGGTTGGTTATTTGCTTATTTATTCCCTTTGATCAGTTGATAATGATGTTGTATACCTATCTTTGTTTATATACTAATTTAACTGGTATACCTTCAATTTGAGATATGTAGCAAGTGTTCCCTCACATTAATGTGATGATATTTATAATTTTTGGTATGAGAAGGCAGACTGGTAGAGCTCGTCCAATTGTTATAATGTGCTTTTTTCCCATCCAAAATGATACAAGAGAAAGGAGAGGTGTCAAATTTGATGTCTTTTTGGTTATCTTAAAGTTTTAATACATAGAAAACTTGGAAGTTCTGTCTATTTTTAGATCTTTGTGGGGAATTTGCCAGGAGTTCTGAGAATATGTTGCAACTCCATTAAGGTTATCTGCTTTCTGGACTTACTGACCGCCTTTCACAATTTCATCAGTTCCTAGCATTTACAAAGTTTATACTAAGGAGGAATCGTTCTAATGGGAAAGGCCAAACCTTCTACTCTTAAAAAGGACTATGTTTATAGTTTAGTCGACCAAATTCGGAACTTGTTTATTTTGAGGACTTTATGTCAAGTGAAGTTTCACTAGAAGAACTTTTGGATGATATTGTAGAAGTTTTTTGTGTTTGACCAATCTTTCCGAAGTATCTTTTTGCGTTAAACAACACAAAATGACATGTAAAGATTCACTTTATAATTAATATGTTTTGAATAGGTAAATTGATTTGATATATGCATTATGAGACTCTAGTTATTCAACTTCTTTTCATTAAAATACAAAAGATAAATTCACAGAATAGAGAGAGGAGCATGTTTATGAGACTTTGGTCATAGATGGGTTGTTAACAATGCATGACATTAGTTTTCATCCATATGCTAAGGGTACTTTGTCTTCAAAAAATAAAAAATAGCTTATGGTACTACTCATAAGGAGAAACTATTTTTCAGTTTCTTTGCCACAACAGAAAAATAACACACTTCTAGTTTCTGAATAGTTTGGTCGAACACACTAGTAAGCTTCTTTATAGAAAGATGTTATGGAAGTTGGAATATTCCATCAGGATAAATTTTTCGAGAAAGAACATTTAGGAATAATGAATTTATCAACTCTTATGCTGGTTTAATTCTCAGTACTGTTAAGTAATGTTATCATATTGCCCTATTTTTGTTGGCGTGCTGCAAATTTTGATGACTGTTAATATGTTAAACTAGTTTAAGGTTTCTGAAAATATGTTGTTTGTCTCTTGGTTGCTCATATCTTCCCTGTTTGTTCTCTGCAGCTAATGTGTCTGTCTAAGAAGTGCTAGTGAAATTGTGTTCTCTATGTCTTCTGTGCTATAAAATAAGGAATGTCTTCTGTCAGCTATCTCTGAGATCCATCATGTCATTAAGGATGGAGGTTTACGAGTGAGATGCACGATCCAATTGATTGTTTACAATCATGATGTCCAGCAGAGGCCGTAATGCACCGGATAACTTTTTCCCAGATCATGTATTTGTATCGAGAAATCCACTAGTTAGTGAACCTAGTTTTATTGTATATTAACTGGAGATCACTGTAGGAACTTGTAAACTTCAACTCTTGGATCCGCCTTTGTTATCCAGTAGGTTAACTATCATTATTGTATTGTTTGGATTTGGATGCTAACCTTGTATATTATGTAGCTTTCAAACTTAATGTTGCTCATCTTTCCTCTTTAGTCATCCTTTTAGGAGAGCATTTGCGTAACTAGTAAAGTCATTTTCATGTGACCAGGAAATCATGGGTTTGAGTTGTGGAAACAGCTTTTTGCATAAATGCAAACTCTGTGTACAACAGATCCTTTTGATCCGGCCCTTTCTTGGACCTGTGCATAGCGGGGGCTTAGTGCACTGTCCTTTTAATCATCCTTTTACATATTTAATTGTGAAATATATCTACTGATTAAGAATGGGACTTTCAAAGATATCTGTTGGAATACTTCTGTTGATAAAGAATCACATTTTTGGTAGTTTATTGTGGATTGCCTCTGCTGATTCCTATATTCACAGTATTGATAGTTTGTCTCTTCTGATAGCATTATGTCTTTGAAATAACCTTTTACTAACATAATTTTATAATGAGAAGATTGTGTTAGAGGGGTAAGTATGCCGCCATTTGATTTTATCAAGGTTTCCTATCTGAGCCTTAAAAATGGAATCTTCTTTGGAAGAGAGTGCAAATCCAAATTGGTTGAGCTTCTAAGTACGGAATATTACGCGAAAAACTAAAAAAAATTAAGAGTAATCAAATTTTATCCATAGTGATAAAAGATGAATTAAGCACAATAGCCTGATATATTTTTATTAATAAAAGAAAAAGTAAATGGTCAAAACCTAACACATTTAAACTATTATCTTTTCACGAGTTTTATTTTTTACTATCCATTATTTTGTTTACCTACTTAAATTATCACTTCCTTTGGTATTAGAACACGCATCTAAGCTGTGTTTTAATACAAAAAAAAGTGATAGTTTAATCGAGTAAATGAAATCATGACAATTGAGGTAAACTCACGAAAAAACTGATTGTTTAGATATATTTTTTATCATTAATTTTAAAAGAAAATAAAAAGTGGTAATCATAAACCCCTTCCAAGTTGGTAATAAGAGGGTTTTTTTTGTGCTTTGCAATATTGAAGTCATCTTCTCCATTTCAATCCCAACAACTAAACGTGCGAAGGCAAACGCCGGAAAATGGGAGCAGCAAGCAAGGCAGGGGACTTGGTATTTAAGGCCTTCGTAGGGGGGCTCGGCGTCACCACCATTTATCTGACGGCGACATTTTCCGTCAACGTCTACCGTGGTCTCTCTTGGCATAAAGCCCAATCGGTAACTTCCACAATCCCTTATAAGCAGTTAGTGTATGATTGCTAGTTGTTTTTCTGTTTGATGGAAAACCTAATTGTGGGATTTCTAGCTGTGATGCCCTTTACCTTTGAAATGAGAATTTTTATGGGTTTTGTGTATTTTATTTGCGAAGATATCTCGATCCATTTTTAGTATCTCCATTTGATCTTCCATCATGATTATTTGATTTCGTTCGTTGGATTATTCATTTGCCTTTAACTTGCTCAGGTTGAACGTGTGATATATGGGTTTGGTTGGGTTGATGAAAATATGCTTAAACTTAGTGAAGAATTAAACTTGAGTGTACCTGATACTTTGTCAGAATTACCTACTTGAACACACTCATTCCGTTGCAATCTGTTTGTCTTACTTTCATTTTTAGTCCGTTTCGAAAAGAAAATCTATTTCCTTTTTTGCAACTCTTTAGTTCTAACTTCCCAAACTCTGTGCCAAGTCAAAACTAGATAAACGAATTGAAACGGAGTGAGTAGCTCCTAGTATGTCATGAAGAATGTCTTCTAGTACTAATTTGAAAGATTGACTATCATTTTCTTTCTCTTGTAACAATTGTTTGTCTATTGCTTTTTGTATATTTGCCCCTTTGTATTGACGCAATACATCAATGAGGATTGTTCAGCTCAAGAGTAGTACCTCATGTTCTGCTGGCTTACTGGCCTCTACTTGAAAACCCTGCTGTTCCGTGAGCCTGAGAGTCAAGTAGGGCTGGAGTTCCAGCTGTCATTTAGGTGTTGGAAGAGCCTGTACCTTTCCCCAAATCTTATCCATATGATTTAGCCGTAATATTTTTGTGCAATTACACAACAAGATCTAATTTAATATTTAGTTATTGTTGACCGTGGTAGATTTATTTGTGGGTAAACATCAGCCAATTGGTGACTTTTCAAAAATTAATATGAATAAATATCTGTCTTTGTGTCTTTTTAATTGTCAAACTGCTGGATGTGGACTTTTAATGAGGTGTTTAGTTCCGTCAGGGTAGGAGAAGGGTAAAGGACAGAGAAATTCATTGATTTATATCCTCCCTCCCATTTTGTTTAGAATAAGTGGAAGGGAAAAAGAGATATTTTCTCCATTTAGTCCTTAAAGGGGCTAAAAGAGCGGACTTGGATAGGTATCTAGCAGAACCTTTCACTTGTACTCCTCTCTCCTACCCTTCTGTTCTCTTTGAAACAGACTGTAAACGATTAGCTTTTTCCAAAGTGGAAAAGAATGTGATAAAAAATGAAACTGTTCTGCTGCCAGAGATCACTGATCAGTGGAACTCTTTGCTGGCCTATTTCTGAGTCCATCTAACATGCAAGATGGATGGCTATGTTGCTAGGATCCTCCAAATAGTGCACTTTTGGAGGATCGACATTTTTAAAGAGTCCAAGCAACATAGGTGGATGGCTAATTTGGTTTTATCGGAGTCTTTCCAATTGGGTATAAAGATTTTAGTTATCAAACAACCAAGTACTGGCGCACAAAAACTGATTTTTATGTTGGTTGATGTATCTCTTTTTTTGCTTTAGTAGTATAAGGTTTCAGCAACTCAAGTGCTTTCATTTCTTGAGCACCAATGATGTATTCAAGTGCAATTGTTTCTAATCTGAATGGTCTCCATTATTACCTCACCTCTTCTTTTCTCTGGTGCTGAAGCTGAAACATCTTTTATTCTGTTCTTTTCATATCTAAACTCAAACAAATTAGTTTTGTGATCTTGTGAGTTCCTGAAAGAGATGTGTGTTTGAGCATGGGGCTACTAATTGAGGACATCCTTGAAGAGTTGTTTAGTTCTAAGTTGGCTACTTCACTCATTGTGTATGTGTTACTGCTTTAAGGCCGATGTGTGTAATGAGTCAAGTAAGCGGCTACACCATCCTTCATGTTTTGTGCTTGCTAGCGTGCTATAAGAAAGCTTTCTGATCTATGGCCTTCTTCTTCCTGCATCTGCAGAAAAATGAGAAAGAAGGATCTGTAGTTCAGCAGGAAGAATGACCTGTACACTTGGTCATCATGTTGCTAGCTGAGGTCCTGCCAGAAATTTCGGAGTATATCTGAATCTTGTCGCATTATGTAAGACTTTTTCACAGTTTTTCCATAGGATACTTAAAATACAGCAGCACTTCATAATCTTCTCCATCCAACAAACAAATTGGATGGACAAAGTATGTCATGTTTATTCATTTTCCATTGTTATATTGTTGCTGAAATTCTCCATAACTCCGAGTTATAGCAAGCTAACAACTGTTAAATTCGGAGTTCCACAAGTTGTATGATTTACCTTCATTATTAATTCTATTTACAAGTAACATACATAGATAGCATGGCAATGGATTTTCCTTTTGAGTATGCAATCACCCATAAAAGGCAAGTTCATTTTATTGTACTAAAGATACTACAACACATCATATGTCATACTATAACCAAAAGATGAAAAATAATGTAGAAAATAGTAAGTTAGGTAATTTCCTTTTATCATATCTTACATGCCCATTTTGTATTGTTTCCCTTATGATTCTTCTGGTGCAATTCAAAAGGAAACTTGTGTCCATAAGCCAAAAGGCAAGGCCAGCTGCTTTTCCATTGCTGGAGAAATGCCCATTGCGTATATACTCATATGTGGAATTAGTTACTTGTATGGTAAAACATCACATTTGAATATTAATTTCTTTTTCTAAAAGAACTTTACATGTTTAACTAATAAATTGAATTAGTGTACATAATTTTGTTTCAGTTAATAATAGTAGTAGTACATTGTAAGAAGTTTAGAGAAGTTGTAGTTAGAGAATAATTTTGATTAACCAAATAATGAGGACACAATAGAGTATTATCTTATTTGTTTATGTCAATGTCCTTTTTATTTATTACAAACAATTTCGGATTTCGAGAGTCAATTTTTTTATTCTGATCATAAATTTGGACATGTAATCTTTAAGTTTTTTTTTTATATGACAAGGGAGATCCACAATCGCTACCCTTTTGGCGTGTACAGGATAAAATCCCTGCTCCTATGCAATAGCTTGCAAACCATATCGGAGAGGTAACACGAACTAGGCAAACCCGGTGCCAAGAGCTCGACCTAGGTGACAAGCCCCTTGCTTTTGCTGGGCAAGGTGTTTCGAACTTGAGACCTCCAACATGGAAGTCCCAAGACCGTAAAAAGTAATTTACATATTTAGAAACTATATAAAAATACTATAAGTTACACAAATTGTAAATTTAAAACCCATGAATAAATCGCGATCAAAGATTTTCTTGTTTGATTTTCAAAATCTGAATAATGTCATAGAAACTAGGACGGACAGGATAATTTTTTTTTATTGAATGTCCTTTTTGAGATTATGTACATTACAACAATTATAACATATCCAATATAATCTCATAAATAAAATATGGTTAAGATATGATATTTATGAGGAATTAAAAGACTATTTTCGATAAAAACTCCGAGACTTTAACAAAACAGGGTTGCAGTATACATTTGGTAACAACCAAGGGCAATTTCGGTACACTATTTTTTATATATAGTAAAGAACTTTTCTAATATTGAAAAAGCCAAGCGTTACACAGAGCAAATTTCCGTTATCTTCTCTTTCTAAACCTATCCACCTAAATTCTTCAGATATATTTCTCAGATCAATTTTAGGGTTTTTCCCAAATTTTTGATTTACCGATTCCACTCAGCTAACAATAATGGTTTCCGATTCAATTGTCAACGTTTCAATCCCTGTCGCTTCCTCTAATCCCAGAGATTTTGGCAAGAAAAAAAGGGTAACAATTTGTTAAATTTGTGTTTTTTTTGTTCTATTTACTTTTACATGTTGATAAAATTTAAGCTTTTATGGATATTTTTTCCCTAATTTGATTGTGTTATGTATTTCTGATATTTGCTGTGAATTTCAGGCTAATCGGGCGGCTAAGTTGAAGCAGTGCAAGCTTTATGCTCGACGTGAACAGTGGCTCTCACAAGGTTGTTAAATTTTCTCCCTTTTTAACATATCTTTCATGTATTTTAGTATTTAGTGATCTGCCCCTTTTTGGTTGGGCTAAAATTCATTACTTTGGACTTGAGTATATACAATTAACAAGTTTTTTTAATAAATATATTGTTATGTTTATTCTAGTTAGGGGTATTTCACACCCATTGAGTTAAAATTTTGACTGAAATCATATGCCAACACCTAAAGTTGGCGCTGTTTTCACTTAGACAGTTTAAACAGCTGAAGTAGGGTTTGCCTGTGCTATTTTGATAATTTTTGCATCTGCTTATAAAAATCTCAGGCGCGTGTGCACAAACGTTTCTTATGTGGATTAATTGGCCATTTAAGTTGTGTCATGTTACTTTAATTGTCTAGATCATGTTATACACACGGCACACCCAAAATAAATAAATAAAGAGAAAAAATGAAGGCCAAAACAAATAGCAAAGCGACCAATGAATCAATGACATGTGACCTTTTTGCCCAAATCTACGAGGTAAGAAATCCTAATTTTACGGAGAACATATGGCTTCTTCTAACCTATATGTGTCATACCAACTGTTGTAATTCTAAAGTCATAACAATTCTACAAGAACAAGAACAAAATTTGTTCCCCAGTTCCTGGCCTATATATACATGTAGTATTCATCTATCTCATTGTGGCGCCTTGCATAGATTATGATTTAGATTATGACTATGTTGACAAATTTGATGTCCATAGTAAAATAGTGTCAATGGGTGAAGAATTACTCCAACATGTTAAGCTAATTGGCTTATGTTGCTTGAATGGAGACATCCGGAAAAGACTGTGTCTGGAAGGTTCCTTTTTTTATCCTGTAAAAATAGATTTCCCACTAGACAAAATTGTCATTTAAATATCTTTGAATATTTAGGACTTTCCAAATTAACTAAAATTTTGAATATTAAAATATTGTCCTAAATTAAAGTGAAAACACGTTTATTAAGCAGACCTCCCAACCCCATCCAAGTTGTCTTCTCCGCCGCCATACCCCTCCTTTTTCATTGTCTTTTCCTCACACCCCCACCCCCATTTGATTGTCTTCTTCGCCGCCCTCTGCATCCTCCCATTTCTTTGTCCTCCAGAAAAAGCAAAGAAAGTTCAGCACAAACACCACTCGTCCATTGCTCCAATGAAAGAGCGGAACTCAATGTTTCAATATTTTTCCAGCAATAGATCTTTAAAAATATGTCAATTTTCTGCATGTTTATTACTCCATTACACAGTAAAAGCTGCAATGACATGTCCAAGATAAGCATCATGATTTTTATTAGATGGAATGGTGGTAGATGGATTTGCTGAAACAATTTTTAGAAGCTCCTTGACTTTTTAAAAAGTAAATTGGATGTCAACAACAAAATAAAGCAAATCACTATTTCACAAATTCTAGAATAAATTTGAGTCGGAAAATCTGACCTCCATCAAAGGAGTTTAAGCTTGGGGAAATGGTGGGAGGTAGTGACTGGAAAAATGGGGAAGAAAAGAAAAATAAAATAAAAATTGGCTAAATAAAGCCTTAAATGCGCTACAAATGAGTGTATTTCACTCATTATGCCATGCCAGCAACAAGTGTCTTATTGATACAAAATTCAGGTATTGTTAGTGTTTAGTAGGTACACAGTCTACTTGAGGTGTCCAAGTGAAACTTCGTGTCAACTTTAGTTGTTTGCGTATGACTACAGCCTAAAATCTTTGAAGGAAAATAAAGTTAATTTTTTTGAACGTATGTGCATTTGGTGTTTGAATGATCAATCTCAAGATTGGTACTTTTCTGTGTTTCTGTTATTAATTATGTTGCTTTCCTATATTTATGTGCCTAATTCTTGGTGGTTGGGGCTTGTGTAGGGAAGAATAAAGGCTCCAAGCAGGAACTTAATGGTGGGGGAGGGGCTTGTGAGCAGGGGATGCAGGTTACTAATGAAGAGGGCCAATTGATGGAGAAGTTAGCTATAAAACCGAGAGGAGAAGCAGAGGAAAATGGGGGTTACACGAACACCTGTAGTGATTTTGATTCACCTTCTAATAGCCCCACCAGCCGCACTAGTAGTGTGTTGGAAGGAAATGATTCTGGGACCAATTTCACAGGTGTCAGCAGCAGTAGTAGCAGTGGTGGGTTTAGTAGCAGTGGTGGGTGTTGCTCAGTAAGTATGAGTGAGGAAGATAACGAAGGGGACGATGACTGCTTGGATGATTGGGAAGCTGTTGCTGATGCTTTAGCTGCCACTGATAAGGAGCAGGAGCAGCATAACTCTAGCTTGGATTCAGCTCCAGAGGTGCATATGAGTTTTCAGCAAGAAATTTCTGACCAGAAGGTACCAGCGATGGATACATCACAGCAGAATCCCAAGGGCAGAGGAACTATTCCTGGATTTCCTGTCAGCTTTCAGGCATGGAGGCCCGATGATGAATTCCGTCCCCAAAGTCTTCCAAATTTGTCAAAACAGTATACTTTCCCTATGAATTCGGGGCGGCATTACCGGGGAGGCTCTGTCTGGGGATGTAAAAGTGCAGCAATACCCACAGCATGTCCTATATGCTGTGAGGATTTGGATTTTACGGATACAAGTTTTCTCCCTTGTCCTTGCGGATTTAGGCTTTGTCTCTTTTGTCACAAGAAGATTCTTGAGGAGGATGGGCGTTGTCCAGCTTGCAGGAAGCAGTATAAACATGACCCGGTTGGGGGAGAGACAACCAAAGATGCAGGCTGCCTGATGTTTCGAGCGGCTCGTTCTTGTAGCATGATCTCAAGGTCGTAGGAAGATTCTGTTTTTCTATGAATGTGTATGTTGTGTCCTCTTTCTCTGTGTGGCTTGACTTTGTTAGACTCCAACTTTTCTTAGCATTAGATGTTGATATAGGATCGAGATTCTGAAAGCACAGGGGAACTGTTATGGTTCTCTTATAATTTTTCTCATTATAGATATGATGCTTGTGCTGATGTAGAAGACTCCTTATGTGAATAGATAAGGTGGATAAAGGTTAGATAGATTGAATTTGATGGTATAAATGTCCTCGTCTCTTTGAGCACTTTGTCACCTTCTATCAGATTACCACGAATAAAAATGAGAGAACAATGGGGCATCAATCTTTGCATGAATATCTTTCTTTTTGAATATTTTTGCCACTCTTCATCTTGACTGTTTGCTATGAATCTGATTAAATACACAGCATATATTCCTCAACTTAGCTGTTAACTGGTCTATTGCTCTCACTTTTCTCTTCAATTCAGTTCGGGATTGAACCAAAAAATGCATCCTTACCACATTGTGGGCTTTTAGTTCGGCAGATATGTACTGATAAGTTTACTGCCACCAGATATGTATCAATCCTCTGCCTCAAGGTAATAAGGAAATGAATTTTGGGGATAGATATTTAGATTCTCTTGCGAAATGCTAAGTTCTTGCGCTTTGGGAGTCGCTTTTAAAGTGTAGGGATTTATGAAGTGAAGTAGTCTTGTTGAGATTAGACTGTTCAGCTGTATATTTGACGTTCTTATTTTGTTATCTTTGTTGTATTCCCTAACAGTTCTATATTCAAACTGTGCACTCATTGTGTGCTCACTGGACATGTTGATTAGATCATTCTTGGGGGGTGTTCATTTGGAAGTATCTCGAAAAATATCCTATACCTTGAGCTTCTCATAAGCTGGTAAAAATATCAAGTCCTTCAATATGGTTAGTTTTGTTGAAAGCTAACATTTACGTGTAGACTTTTTCTAAGCTTTATATAGTCTACTTACTGAATCTTGACAAGATTATGTTAGTGTGACGATTGATTTTTGGAGAGACAGCAGCAATTATGTGGTGTTGCTTCCTTTTTCCTGGTACAAGTTGATTCCTTTTCCACGGAACAGAAGACTTTGTGCTACAGCTTATCTTCTCTTTGCTGTTCTTGAAGTTCAATTCCTTTAGAGCCTCTGGTTTGTTTCAGGGATAAACAAATGAGATCTTTGCATGGTTCCCATGGCTGATAGATAAAAGTTTGGTATTGTATGATTTATTATACATTATTATGATGTTCACGAGTTTCGTGAGGTTATCTTTTCCAAATTTTTGTATGGACTTGGCTGTCAGTGAGTCCCAAGTATGGGCTTAGATAGAGGAAAGAAAATCTCATACAAGGCGAAGGTGCATTTGAAACCTTCTGCTGTCACTATGCTGTATAGATATCTTCCTATTAGAAGCTGTAAAATTGAGTTTTGCTAGCTTCGTTACTTTAAAGGTTCTTAAAACATAAAAAGTTGGAAATTCTTGGTGTACTTGGAAAAATTGTGAGTTTGTTGTATCCCAACTTAAATACTTGAATGTTGCTATTCTTGCTACTAATCTACCATACAAGTAAAGCAGTTCTCAGGAAAATTGAAACATCTTCAATTATCTGAGCTACATACATCTGGTTACTCTCATTGAAGTAATGTGGAGCTGCCAGTCCATCCTCTCTTATTTGGAGCATTGGAATATACGTGGTGGACTGTTATACGCGTCTGCAAGTTGGCTCGGATACCATCTTTATCAAGATATTAGGGCGCAAGGCGCTAAGGAGTTATTTTCCTTGATACCCAAGATGTCTGTTTGTGCTGAGTAGGGAGTGTTTTCCACCATTTGGTATAGGTAGATTCAGGGAAGAAAACATCATCGCCAAGAAGGCTACTCTGGATCCAGCCATTTGCAGCTGTTTCTAAACTCAAAACCCTGTCTTGCACTTGTGCAAATGGCTTGTTTCTTAGTTCCTCCACTTCTGCCCAGAAACAAGATTCGGAACGTGCACCAGCTTGCACTTTATCAAAATGCTCTAACCATCTCTGTGTGAACCGATAACGCTTAGGCCTAGCCCTGCCCATGTAAGGTCCAGTATCTTCATTCTTCAAGTGCCTGTAATAGTTTGCAATATCCAAGGGCTCAACTTGCCTGCGAAACTGTGTCCCTAGTTGGATCCAGTCTCTTCGTCCCTCGAAGCTATCTGGGAGCTCATACCTTTTCAACATTTCAATGATCTCATCCCATATACCTGCTAACTCAAGCCTTTTCACATTAGCATCGAAGTCCTCAATGGTGTCCTGAATCTTGAATGCATCATAATACCCAACTTTACGGATATCACACTTGGTCTGGTACTCCTGTATCTTGCTTAATGCGTCCATGATGCTTCTCTTATTTTGTTCAATCTTTTCCTCGTTCTTCTTCTTCTGCTTCTCCCACTCTCCTGCTGCACGAAGACACAGCCTTGCTCTTGTACTCTGAGATTTAGATAACGTGAAAACGCCTATTAGCTTGAGCAAGATAGACAATTCTGTTGAAAATGAAAAACTAACCATATTTATCGCTTACCAGGCCAAGGTCATTCAGTGCTGAATTCATAGTTGCAACTTCATCACTTGGATCGACATTTGAAGATAAAGGAATATCAGTAAGATTGTTGAGATGAACAACATCTTGCATCGCTAAGCTATCTTGCATTTCGTTTTTATATAACAGATGATCGTTTAAGCTTCTAGCAACGACTACTGCAGCTTCTGCTTCGGAACTCAATTGAGAGGAATAGAACAGTAACTGCAGAACAGCATCAGGATTCTCAACGACAACCAGTTTCCTATTTCCAGTGCAGAAGATGTAAGTTCCAAAAGGTCTATAAGGGCTGAGTTGAACAATGTTGGAAACAGTTTCCAACAGCAAGTTTGTGCATCCCTTCAGATTACATGCAGCATAGCTTGCAACAGAGGATGCATTCCTCATTACAGTCATAAAGAAATTCAATGCATTACTTGATCGTGCAACAGCCTCGTGCTGATAATACTGGGACTTTGGATTGATGAATGGAGAGATTGCTTGAAGCATGTCTTGAATTGATGAAAGAGGAGAAAGCATCATCCTGGGGACAACGTCGTACTTCATGACAAAATGTAGGAAGTAACGAGCCCAGTTTTCGCGCCTGAGGGCATGAGACCATATCTTGTTACCAACAAGAGGGGATCCAAAAGTCATACAGTATGGATGGACTAACATGTCACCATTTGGTCTTGTGCGGCAACATTCCAGACACCAGAGAGCTGCCAGAATAGCTATAGCGCCACCGGACGAGTGCCCTGCAAACACTACCTGTCTTCCTTCTAACATTGCCTTCTCCACCTAAAACCAACACAACTCCATGAATCAACATTCACTTTCCAAATCAAAGATGAAGGTATGAAGCTTAATTTCCATTAACCTAGTCTACACTCTACAGAGGCATTATCCTGATAGGATCTATGATAGGAATCAGTACTCTATTTAGACTTGGAACATATTGCTGACATGATAACTGATACTCCCTTCGTTGCAATTTAAGTGTCTTACTGTCTTTTTTGGTCTGTTCCAAAAAAGAGCGTCTCTTTTTATATCTTGTAAGTTTTCCAATCCCAACACTCTACAAGGAGTTTAAGACCAAAAGATTTATAGGACTACACACATATTTAAAAGGCTCCCTTCATTTCTTAAACTCCGTGTCTAGTGAAACTAAGACACTAAAATTGGGACGGAGGGAATAAATAAACCACTAGACGGAATCAAGTTGATCAAACTGAACTATCAGGAATAGAACTTCCAATGCTCTTGAAAAAAAATTGAACCAAAAAGAAAAATTCTCTGTCTAAAGACACACGGAATTTGATTCTTTAAGTGGTGTACACTCAAGTTGTAAAAACATTTAGCTATAGGAAATGAGATTATACTAACATTTAACACTATGATTTTTTTCATGTCAAGTCAAAATCAAGACAAACAAATTGAAACGAAAGGAGTTTTTAAGAAAGAACAAGATTATTGAACCCCAGTATGTATACCTCATTTTTAAGTGAAGATTTGTCCAGTATATCTTCAAATCTTCTAGCAAATGCTTCATTGACCTTAGCTACCTCATCAGTGCCAACACTTCTCAAAGATGGAAACAGAGTGGGGTTAATCTCTTTCTCTCCAAAAGAAGTGTTACTGTACCAACTATCAAAAGACAAAGTTCCAGCAAAAGCAAAAACAACATCAGTAGACCCATTTATTTTCTTGTAAATATAATGTTTCCCAGGTGATGAATTGTGAGCATCCATGGCTAAGTTACAAGTTTTCTTGATCAGCTCTTCTCTAACTTCAATTCCTTCTCCAATTTTCACCATTTTTGCTTTGTTAGCTGCTTAAAGATTGCAACTTTAGTGTTTAGTTTTCAAGAATCTTTGAAGAAAGATTGAGGATGGAGAGATGGAATGAAGGTAAAGGGGAAATGGGTATTTAAGCTTTTGGTGATTGGATGAAATGTAGAGGAAATGAGTCATTGACTTTTGGAGTCTTTGTATTGCTTTGCTTGACTCTTGCCTGTGGAAATTGTATAGGAAGATAAATGGTATCTATCAAGGAAATTTCCTACTAATTGTTCTGCAAAATGGTTAATGTACGGACTCTTCAAAAAGTGATGTCATATCAGTGTCGAATCCAACCTAAATGACTACTTTTGAAGAATCTGACATGCACCTGCTTTCTAGTCATCGTGAATTTATTCTTATGTCTTTCGTAAGAATGAAAGTAATGGGCTCCTCACTAACACTTTTCATATATTTGTCGACAATTTTGAATAACGTAGTATATTTCACTTTTATTATTATTCTAGTTTGTTTCAAAAAATATACTAGTACTTTCATATAAGATGAGTAATATGATATGTGATAACAAAATTAAAAGAATTTATTTCTTTATATTCTAATTTTTATGCACATTACATATCAAATGTGACACATAGAAGGTGAAAAGGAGGGGAGTATATTGGTGCTATTATATTCTCTCTCTTGATTATTTTGCAAAGTGGGTACCCACTGGAGGACAACTTGGTACTTTCTTTAAAAAAATGTATAAGAAATAAAGGTTAGGAAGTTAGAAAAGTCAACTCATTTTGAAGAAAAATAAAATTTTGGATACAATATACAAAATATCTTGTGTTCACACACGATCCAAAGAAGGGCCTAGCTCGAAATACAAATAGAATAGAAAAGCTACTTTGATATTGTCTCTATTCGATTAAGGTTTATTATAACTGTTTATTGATTAACGAGCAAAACAAACAATTCTAATAGACTAGAGTTTAATTTTGCACATTATTAAAACTGCTTCGTGGACAAACTCCATTTCACTAGTTCTTTGAAGGTGACTTGTAAAAAGCCCATGGTTCAGCGGAAGTATACTCTGTCACCTGCTTAATGTTCAAGAAACTTTCAAGACCCCTGCATCAATGAACACAAGTGATTATAACTTATCAGTCCGATCATATCAGAGGTCTCAAGTTCGTGCATTGAAAAATGAAACTTTTTTTTGGGTAAAGAGTGTTTTTCACATTATAGACCTTATACAATGTGAGTTCAGATTAGTGAGTGCTTACCATTCCCCTAGATCACGTCCAAAACCACTACGCTTTTTACCACCCCATGGAAGCTGATTAAAGGTTGGCTGTGAACAGTTAATCCAGATGATCCCTGTCTGAAATGCCTGCAAATTAAATTCCAGTTAATTAACAACAGGTCAATCGCCTTCTGATATTGATTTATAAAGGAATTGCTTGTAGCAAATGTGAAATACTAGCTCCTACCTTTGTAAACCTCTCACACCTTTTAACATCTTTTGACATAACAGCAGCAGCCAAGCCATACCTATGAAAAAAGGGGGGGAAATTAACAACAAACAACTAAAGTTCGCTTTATTTTCTATTGGCATATAAATCTCCGAGAGAACTATACTCCTAGAAAATAGTGGATCCAAAGAAAACATACTAAAATGACTAAAACTTAATTCCGACTAACTAAAAAGGTAAAAATTGAAGAACAAAAAAACATGGTTAACATCAGTCTGAATAGGCAACTCACTTGGTGTCATTTGCTAGTTCAATGGCTTCCTCTTCAGTATTGAATGTTTTGACACAAAGAACAGGTCCGAATACTTCCTCTTTCCAGATTTCCATTGAAGTATTAACATCAGTAATAATTGTTGGCTGAACATAATATCCTTTCTTCAAATGCTGCAATTCAATTGTGATGACTTAAGTTATTTTACAAAAGATTGACAAACAAATTAAAGCACTTCCAGGCCTTTGCTAGAAAAGGATTTTTTTTTCACCTGAGGCCGTTCGCCACCATAAAGAATGGTTGCACCTTCACTTTTGGCATTTGAGATGAACTTCAATACCTTCTCATACTGCAGGTTAACAAAAATTAGTACATAGAGATTGTCTACAAATTGTGTGACCACTCCATCTAAAAGATCTGCTAGAAAATAACAAACCAAAAGCAGTGTCTTCTAATGAGTTACTGCGTCAACTCAGTATTAAACATCTACATTTTGTTTATGAAGCACTTTATAGTTAGAGAACCACATATTCTATTTTACCCAAAAGCATGCAATTTCTTACTTGTCCAGCACTGACGACAGGACCAAGCTTGCAGTCTTCTTCCAAAGGATCGGAGATTTTGATGTTTTTGGTCCACTTAAGCAGCCTGTCCAAAAATGCAGAAGCAATGCTTTCCTGGAATATTCAGAATTTGATTTTAAGAAAAGTTTCAACATGGTAGATAACAGAAAGGAAATACCACAAAAGAATACATCAAAAAGACCGGGAAATGCTACAGTGTTTGTAAGTTAGAACTAATGTAATCAGCATTCGCGTCTGGCCTTGATACGCTAAGTATAGTAAAACATTTACTAGATCATCTTTTTCTTGGGAAGGCCACATCCCATCTCATATACTCATATTTGCTACACCTTTTTACTATTTACTGAATTCTAGTATGTAATTTGATAGTACTCTCCATGCAATTTCTAACTTTATAAAGTTTTTTTCATTAGATAAATCAATTGATATCCAAAAATTTTAAAAAAAATTGCACCCTAGCAATCCACATCAGCTCACGTTTAGGAAATAAATTTATCTTTCCCACCCTGAACAATCTTTTTGTTCATAAGAAAACAAAGTAAATGAACTGGAGTCCCAAATTTTTCCAAGAAATAGGCAGGTAAGACAATGTCACACAATTTGAATCTTTGAGTGGCAATTTTGGTGATCTTCTCTCAGGCATAACCCTCTCTCACAAAGTGCTAAAGAGTTGAACTTCACGTTCCTATTACACTGCCAAGCACGATATGACTTGACGAACAAACATACACACAGGTGTTCCGAGAGGTACTTCCTAGATAATTGTAAATAGTGCCAATAGGACCGAGTTAACCAAAGGAAAACACTGTGACTAAATATGTGGACCTCATCCACATTTAACACTTGTTACCTGTACTATAAGCCGTGATGTTGCACTACAAACTTGACCAGTATTCGCAAAGATACCAAAAAGAGTCCACTCAGCAGCTGCATTAGACAACGAAGAACATAGGATCAAGAACCAAGATTATATTCCTAAACAAAAGGGTGAAGTTAACTTCTTAACCAAATGGTCGTGTGTACAATTTAAAAAGAACAAACCTATATCAAGGTTATCGATGTCGTCAAACACAACTATTGGACTTTTTCCACCAAGCTCAAGACTAACTGGCTGCAAATGAAACATAAGGGCTTAGCAATAATTAATCCACCCGCACGCCAGCTAGTTTTTTGCCAGTTTTACTTATTTACGTCAAAGCATACTTTAACAAGTTGAGCTGCAGCAGTCATGATCTTAGATCCTGTAGGTCCACTTCCTGTAAATGAAATCTGTCACCAAAAATTTAAAAAATCATTTCAACATATTTTATGTGAGATTCGATAAATATACAAAAGGCAAACTCGAAAAAGAAACAGGCAAACCTTGTCCACATGAGGATGGGATGCCAAAGGACCACCAGCTTCAGACCCCAATCCTGTTAAAATGTTAAGGGCACCAGAAGGAAGACCAATCTCTCTACAGATCTCACCCAACTCCAAACAGGTACTACAATTGAATGTCAGAGTCATTTAATTAAAGAAGCAAATGAGGCGGATCAAGGATATAGATAATGAAGATGATATGCTATAAGGACTCACATTGATGCTAGTTCAGACGGCTTAAGTATTGCTGCACAACCAGCAGCCAGAGCAGGGGCAACTTTCCATATGGCCATTAACAATGGATAATTCCTTCATAATTAAAACAAAAGGATCATTGACTTGAAAAAGTATACTTGAATGTCATTCTCATTGTTCATTTATTAGGATTATGGTCCAACTTTTCCAAAGAAATATATTGCTGAACTAGGAGACAACTAGGTTAACTGAATATTCTTCATTTCCAAACCATATTTCAACATTTGAAGAACTAACCAGACGGACAGACTACCTCAGATAAAGTATAATGACTTACTTTTAGCTTGTCAATGACACGAAAACAACCAGTGTATATAGATATGTACAGAAAACATTAGTGAAATGCAGAAGGTCCACCACTGCCTAATCAATCTGTGGTTTGTAAAACTAAAAAAGAACGTATTAACTCTGAAAAATGGCACCTACCATGGAGTTATCAATCCCACAACACCAAGAGGTTCTCTAAGAACATAAGTTTTAAATGAATCTGAATTGAGATTAACCGGAGTCTTCCTTCTCGAATCCAAAGCTTCAGCAAGGCCTGCATAGTACTCAAAACATCCTGCGACGTCATCCTGAAATATAAGACAGCACATAAAATAAATTTGTGTACATCAAATTGAAGCAAACTATATATTTATCTCATTTATGCAAGAAAGTACCATATCTGCAGCAGATTCAAACAATGTTTTTCCACTATCAAGGGATTCAAGTGTTGCAAGTACAGATTTCTTCTCCAGTACCTATGGAAAAAAAAATCTAAAACAGTTAGCAAATGAATCATTTAAAGAAAAGCAGAATAGTCAATTAGTCCTGAACAATGTCCCAATATCTTGCCAACACCAGGTGAAATGCAATATATACAGCAGCTCACTAGTATCCAAGAACATAATCTACTTGAGTCGAAATTTTCTGTTTTCTCAAAGTAGTAAGGTAGATGCCCCTAAAATGAATCCTCCGTGACATCTACAGCTGCACTGTTTTTCAGGCATCTATAGTGGATACATATTTATGCTTTGGGCAATCTAAAAGGCGCCCACAGTTTGGAGGAATCACTAATGTAATATTACACATACACTATACCTATTACTATGCTTTAATCTCAAATCAAATCGTCTACATTTATTTTGCTCCAGTTGGAGACTTGTTTCACTCCAATACTCAATAGTTTATCTATAAAAAAAAATATTTAGTTTTATGTACTAGGTAGTAGACCTGGCATTCTCAGAGCTAGCTATCCTTCAATGGAGAAAGATTAAATTATCTGTCGACACACTAGCAGTACTTAGAGGCAATCAACTAGCTTTTACGCCTAAAAGTTTCACTTCACCTTAGTTCAAGCCTTCTAGGACAGAAGGAACACGATCTCAGAGAATACAGTTTCTAAATCCTGTATAATTTGAGCTCACCCTGTTCCGAACTCATACATAATTACGAAATCAGCATTGAAATATAGATAATTTCTCTGTTTCTGGACTAGTAACTGCCTTCATCCAGGGTTCTAATAAAATTCCTGAAAAAAATCATGAATATGTAAAATTAAGATGCCAATGCAGAACAGTACACAACCTTAGCAGCAATAGCACGGAGATATTTTGCGCGTTGTGCCCCTGTTGTAGAACCCCAGTCATCCCGAGCCATCACTTTCCGTGCTGCTTCCACAGCTATATCCACATCTTCGGCGGTAGCCGCCGGAATATCCCCTGAAAATCCAATTTAAACATAATAACTCATCAGAACAAAAGTATTTTCACGTGCTTCACCAAAATTCAACAGAAAAAACAAGTGAGAAGTACGATCAGATTACAATTAGAGAAAGTATAGAGTATGCTAATCATCTACTGACGTACCGATGATTTCTTCAGTAGCCGGATTGATTATCGGAATCCGGTTCTTCTTGACCGGTTCTCTCCATTCTCCGCCGATGTACAGCTGTCGACGTGGGATTGGTACATTACGATTTGCCATAACTCGATACAATCACCTCACAGTTTAAGACTGTTACGTAGAGAAAACTGATCTACGTTACCGCAAAATAATTGGCGCAGGGAGTAATTAGATCAGTGATTTTTGTTCATATAAAAGCCACTATATAAAGAAATGAGCACACCAAGAAGTCGAAAGGATTTAACATCTACAATTTTAACCTATATATAGGGTAATTTTACTATGAAAGTGGTTCTGACGAAAATGTTCCACGTAATTATGAATTTTTTTCATTCAAAAAAGTAAAATGTTGATTTTAATTCAAATGTAGAAGTGCATAATATTACTATTTTCGGAGAGAAATCCTGAAATGAATGAAAGAGGAAAAAAAGAAAAGATAGCTCCAAAGTGGAAACTGTGCTTCATTGGGTAATGTATGATTAGTAACATCACTCACTTATCCATCTTTTTCATGTGTTAGTGTGGGTTAGAGTATGCATTGATTGATTGAGATAATGGACCGGTGGTTTGAAATTAATTCTCATTTTATGAATTAGACTCATATGTTATATTTTTACATGTTACTAAAGTTAGGTTCATTCATGTTTGGGCTTCCGATCTGTGCTCCAGTTGGACATGGGCATGCAAGGGAGGACATGGTCAATTTTCCTCCTCTCATTTAGAGTTGGATTAGATTCGAGCCTCATATATTTATATTATGATGAGGACATAAGTGCAATACAAATATTGATAGGGACCAGACTGCTATTTCTGTAACTTCTCAACGGATGTTTTAGTTAGTTACAACTTACCATGTACAACCGGTTAAGCCTGGCACACATCCTGGTCAAGCAGCTCTTAAGTCAATTTGAATAGACATTTCCAGTGAAACAAACTTTGGATCCATTTTAGTAGAAACTTGGTTCAATTTGAATGGGCTACTCATCAAGATGATAAAAAGTTCAATAGTGTTATCGATAGAACTAACATCAAACTGGAATTTAGATATTACAAAAATCAGTTATCGAACATTATCAGTACACAAAATATCATACTATAGATCTTTTTTCAAGGAAAATGTGTTAAAGGGATTCAAAATTTAATGAGTGCGAAAAAGAATATAGAGTGTACCTGAAAGGCTTAGAAATAGGACATAAATTTAATCTTGAATAATATTTGCCTCTTCTGCAAAAGACAACATGAAACTTAAGTGAAGCTACGCAATCGAAGCCTCATTCAAAAAAGCTGAAAATTCTAATGTGCTTATTCCTTCTCCATTACAAAAGCTGATCAAACATAGATTTATGTATATCACCTCAACATAATATATTTCACATAAAAAATAAATCAACCGTAGAAGCAATATTGATGATACTACGACTTATCTTCTTGTATGTAAAGAAAGTACCACAATCAAACAGAATTATATTTTGGTTCCATAAACTAAACTCAACTTACAGTGAGGTGCTAGCCACACATAGCCTTTAAATATAAAAAAATCACATACTATAGGCATCCAAATAAATGTGTTTTCAGTACTGGTAGAGTTTTAAGACAATCTAATTCTACTTTAGGTTAATCAATCTTTATTTGAGAATATTTGGCTAGAGAAAATATAGTCATTCAAATGACATATAAAACATGCCGCAGAGCTACATACACTATTAAAAGTGAGACCTCATCCAAAATAAGTAATTATGAATTATTCTTGTAAAGGAGAAAAGAAGTTGATCATATTTTTTAGAATAACCAACACATACTATTTTTTTTTTGGTTTCCCATCCAGTGTTCGGTATTCACGTTGGAGTCCGACTAAGTCCGATTTCGCATCGGGACAAAGTCCCACATTGGGGGTAAAGGGCTCCCTAACAAAGGCAAGGAAACTCGAACCCGAGATCTCTTGGTTAAGGATGAAGGAGTACTTAGTCCTCCATCACAACCCTTGTTGGTAACACATACTATTTTTTATTGTTAATAACCAATAAATATCTAAAACAATATTTCCACTGTTCTAGTCACACCAAGCTCAAGTAAAAATTTACTACAGATTATCAGATTTGCTTGTCCATTTATGAAGTGTCTCAAAATATAGTATAAATTCATTTGTGGAGTATCAACAAAGAGTCATTTCAGTTGTATTCTCAATATGAAAGTGTGGTTGAATTATAAGCTTATTCTCCCTTTCATCTTTATTATAGTATTTGTTGAAACAAAATTTGTATCAGACTTGTATCGCAAGTGGAGAAAGACAAAAGTTTAATCCAATAATATTCTAAAGAAAAATCATTGAAAAGACATTAGATAAATCAATAAAATGTGCACATTCCTTTGAACATTATTCCATCATTTTCGTGAATCCGTAAAGTTTGTCGACAAATTCTATCAAAGTCTGTTGAAAGTGGTTATGTGAAATTCAAAAGACAGACGAATGAGAAATAACAACACATGAGAGAATTATGACTTATTAAGAAATAAAACGACCTGATATTACCATTCAAATTCACTTCATGATCTATGCAATCATCAACTGATCGAACATCAATATGTTGCTTGAGGTCTGTTGAAACAATTGACAAAATAAATAAATATGGAACAATAAAATGTAAATCAAAAGACCTTCAATAAACACAAATAACAAATGGAGAGAATTTCAACATTATTAGACTATCTTGGTGAAGTGTCATTTCCATTTTCTTCTTTTTAGTCCCAAGTTTATGTGCTATATATTTTGTCATGTAAATAGTCTAGCAACAAAAGTCCCAAATACGATCTTATTATTAGCATTACGACAATAATACAAATGTAAATGAAGAACTTTAGATAGTGTTGGATGAATTAAGTTATTGATTATATTAAAGGTTAGGGAGAATGAAACAATAAGCAAATACTTTTACTGTTTTTTTGGTTCTCTACAATGAAAATATATCCACCAACTCTAGCTGAGAAGTTGAGTCACCGTTCTTCTTTTTTTCAGAAATAGAATAGAATAAAGACTTGATTATATATAGGAGAAAGGCGTTCTCATACCCTGATACCGCTTTGTGGAAACCTAGATTAATTAACATCTCTTTTTTTTTTATTGACCTCCTCTCCTTACAGTCAAGTGGCTTTCAGCTCCTTTATTAAACCCTCCCCTTTTAATAATAAGCAACTTGGGTTGAAAGGAAGAACTTAGGACTTTGGGACTTACCCTAGGACTCCAACCCCTAGCATTCCAATTGAAACTCAAGGAGATGGAACTAAACAGGCTTAGGCCCCTTCCCTCTTTCAAGGGGACACGGTACAAATCTATGTAAAATGAGATGCTTCTATATCTTTACAAACATAAGTAAGATTTGACTGAGTATCAGATGAAAAGTGTTTTTAGTCCTTTTTAAAAAGAGTGTTTCTCTCTCACAATTTTCAGCAATTCATTAATTTAAATTTTCCACATGACATGTTTAAGACCATAAAATTAAATAACATTTTGTTACATTCTTCATATTTTTAATTTAAGATCACAACAATCAAAATTCTACTTTAATTTTCTAAAACTATATAAATGTCAAAACTAGAAAATAAATTGAAACCAAGATCGTACTACTAATAGAATGGACTTATATGTATAGGATCTATCTATAGAATTAATTGGGTTGGGATTAATATTGTTGACCTAGCTCGATCGAGTTTATGTATTCACACCTAAATTTGACCAACTTATTAATGTTACATAAATATAAGGATTAATATAGGATCATATAGTAATTAAATTTTATCTTTTGACTTTGCTGGATTATTAGTCGCCATGAATTGATTTATTCATTTACTTTTAAACGTGAGATTTTATTTTCTTGCATCAAAATTTAGGCTTTAACTATTAGAGAACATCCAGATATTTATATTAAAGTCTGATTAAATTTAAATTTGTGTTGGAAAGTTCACTATAACACATAAAGTGCTCCCTAATAATAATGACTCTATACCTAAAGAAACTTGACCTACGAACCCATTATAGTTATACTACAAAAATTAGGTTATTTTGCGGTGACTCATTTAGTCGCCACAAAAGCAAAGGATTTTAGGATTTTGTGGCAATTATATGCGCGTTTGAGTGACGACAATCGCCACAAAAGACTAATTTTGGTTGTAGCGTTATTTTTCAGATTTTTGAAAAATCAACAATTTCGCAATTAGAATAGACAAATATTAAATTAATTAGTCAATTCAAATAGAAGAAACCCAACTATATAGTGATAATTAATATTTTTTTCTTATTGAATATAATTATAGTTTAATTAATTACTTATTCCACTGAAAGAAAAGTTTACAACTAGTTTCAGATCGAAAACACATTCCTTCATCTTGAATTTCCCAAATACAAAAATGTCCAACAGGATCACAATTATCCTTATCTCTATCAAAGTTAAATAACTCAAAATGGCCATGTTTTTTTGATAAAACAATTAAATCTATATCACAAGTGAGTTTGTTATCTCCTTTGGGAATTATAGGAATATCGATGTAATTTAGATCACTTCCAGGAATTAATTTACTTTGAAACACAACTTTTCCTCTCAAAAAACAATTGATTACTGCTATTTTTGAAGCTGTATTTTTTATACCAACTGAGTATATGATGAATTGTGAACTAACTGAACATGAAAAAATAAGTAGGAGACATGTTATAAATAATGTGGAAGTCATGAGGTCTTTTTTCGTTTTCTCTGTGTGTATCTTTTGTGTTAATAAGACTCTAATTTATAGTAATAATTTTTCTCATGTTACTTAAGATTCATGTATTAAGATTTACAGAAGTTTAATTACTTCCAATCCATAAAAATATAAGTCATCGAATTTAGTCCTAAGAATTAATTGAATTGGACAGTCAATAACACTTGATAAATGCCTAAATATAAAAAAGGCAAATTTCATTAATATACAGAAAAATTAAAAGTTTACAAAAGAAGTAGCCACTTTTCTATTTACAGAAAAATAGCCAAAAAGGGTCATGAGCTCAAGTATTATTTTAAAAAAAAAAAAAAAAACTTTTCCCTTTCTTTTTAAAAGAAACTTTTCTATGAAACTTTTTTCATGTATCAATATTGTATTAATATGTATATTGTATAGATAGTTATGTAATGTATCAATATTGTATAAATGGTGTATAAGCATGTATCAATATTATATATATATAGTATATATATATGGGTATCGATATTGTATGAATAATGTATAATCATGTATGATATTATATAAATAATTATGTAATGTATAATATATCGATATTTATTTGACTATCATGCATTCCCACCTTAATAAATAAAAGAATAAATAAACCTACATAAATATTCATATATTTTTTTCAAAAAGAAGTGAAACAATTAGAAAAAAAAAGTTTTTTTAAAAAAAGAGCAACAAAAAAAATTTACGCAATGATTTTTTTTAAAAAAAAAAAATAGCACGGCAAAAAAAACAGAAATAAAGATTATTTTTAAAAAAAATAATAAAACAAGGAAAATGGCCAAATTAACATTCCCAGTTGTAAACCAAATAGTCGATCGACCCGTTTTGCCATAGATTTCCCAAGTAATATTTAGGGGGAAATTTGGCAAATAGTTTTGTCCATAGAATTTGTCATTATTTGACAAATTTTCCAAATACTAATTTTTTCTAGTATTTGGATCAAATCTCATTATTTGGGATCTTTTAAAAATTGAAATTTTACACCAAATTTTATTCTTTACAAAAACACCCTCTATAGTAGTTGTATGCGTTGTATTACATAATTTTTTACGTGAACACCAAAGTAGTGATGAAATATGAAAGTGATGATATGGTTGATAAAAATGATGAACAATCGGCTCAGGGTAACAAAGTCATGTGCTTTGTCTACTTCACGATGTATGGAATGATGCTTGTTGCACTCACTCCAAACTACCACATTGCTCCAGTGTCATGGACACTACTTGTTATTTGTTGTAACGGAGATCCAATTGACTTGTAATACAAACTTATGGTTAGTTTTGATAGTTTTTAAAACTTATGGGTATAAATCATATTTTTCTAAAAAAGTGAAATATGTTTCCCAAATAATATGGCCAAACACATGATGAATTTTCACCCAAACAATATTTGCCAAGAATATTTAGAAATCTATGGTCAAACGCTAGCTATATTTGGTACAAAAAATGGCCGATTGGACATTTTTAATATAAAAAAAAAGTGAATTGTTTTTGTGCAAGTGAATTGTTTTTTTAATCTAATGAACATTTTGCATGATTTTTCCAATATAAAAATAGAGAAAATGGCCAAATGATCCCCAATCTATTACTGAATTTTCAACTACACACTTGTACTTCACGGAAGTCCTATTACCTCTGAGCTATTTTAAAGTGAAATTATTTCCTCCTTGAAATGTCATTACCAGACATGTGTCTTGGGGTGAAATACACGCACTTGACACGTGTATTTCACCATTTAATAAAAATAAAAAATAAAAAGCTCTCCTCCTTCCTCTTCCTTTCTTCCCCAATCATTTCTTCAACCCTAACTATAATAAACACAATTTTTTACCTCAATAAATTTTTATATCTCTAACAATTTATAAAAACGAAAATTCAAGTCACCTTTTCATCTATTCCGAATCTTTAGAGCCTAGAAGATAGCGGTCCTAATCAAATCTTTCATCCAACCAATTCAACAATTTTTTCAATTTTTTTTACATTTTTCGATTTTCTTCCTTAAACAATTTCAGATACACATTAAATGGGTCACGAACATTCAAGATCAGATTCATCCCCTGAAGATTCCATCGACAGCTCAAAATTATGGTGGATGAGAAGACCAATTTGAGAAACCTCTCTCTCTTCCCCATTCTTTATTTTTTCTCCCTCTAAAATTTTCATGATTAATTTATAATTTGAGTTTTTGATTTTGATTCTTCATGAGTTTTAGAGAACATGTAGGATCTTTCTTTAAAAATGTAGAATAAATTGTTTTGTTTTAGTTCCTTTTTAAAAGTTAGAAAATACTTTTAAAATATACAATTACTTCACTTTGATTTTGTTACTCTTGAGTCCATGACTTTAAAAATATTAATTAATGGGTATGTTTTTTTTTTAAAAAAAATAATTTGTTAGATATGTTCTAAATAAGTCTATTGATTATTCATAAAATGCATTAGTTGTTGATAATTTTTATACCAAACATCCATTGAAAAAGCTTCAACAATGATAATGGTGAAAAAGGTATAGTTGTATAGAGATACATAAGAAGAAAGAAAGAGAAAGAAAAAAGAAAATTACAAAAAAAAAAATGAAAATTAAAAAAATAGGCAACTCACTCTCTCAAAGAGAGTGAAATACACTCTCTATGCCAACTCAACACTTAAGGGGTTATTTATTCCATTTTAAAATAGTTCAGTTGAAAATTCGATAATAGGTTTGGGGAGTCATTTGGCCATTTTCTCATAAAAATAAAAGTAAGAAAATGGGTGTTTTGAGCCCAAATAATTCGTCTAACCCTTTCAATTTATCAGGTTTTTATATATGAAACTAGACTCATATTTACGAAATGTAGCAAAAAAAAATCAATTCGCAAAATACAACATAATATCTTTCATAAAAGGCAGAACGCATAAGCGGCCCCTTGAACTTGCAAGAATTTTCCGTATAGACACCTTAACAAGGACGCCTTCCTATTGAATACTTAAACCACTCAAAAAGTGTACCTATCAGACACACCTGGCTGACTTGGCACTTATTGTTTGATGCATTTGTTTTAAGGTGGAGCGCGTGACATTACACATCTCCTACGTGGATAATCTAATCATACGTGGTAATACACATAACAAAACACACAACCCCAAACCCAACTCCTCAGTCATTTCTAAAAATCTCCAAAACGTGTTCGAAAAAACCCTAGATATTTTTTCGTTGATTCCCGCTCAATATGTGGTCGATTCAAGAAAGCTGATCAATAATCTTCATGTTTCTTCCTAAGGCGTGGTCGATTGAAGAAACTAACTCTTGTTGTAGTGTTTTAGGACTGATTCAAGAAAGCTAGGAGATTTTGTGCTCAATCTTGTGAAGTAAGTTCATTTTCGAATCTCTATGACTATTGCTGTCAATTTTCCCTTTAAATATAACGTTTATTTTGTATATTACTACAGTGGTGATGTTTTGTACATATGTTAATAAAGTTTGATTTTTTTAGAATTTTCTTGTCAGTAATTTGTCGGGTATATTTGAATTTTTTTTCCAGGTAAGCTTATGGATATTATTATAGTAACTTGCTTTCACCATGGTGGTAAATTTGTGAAAGGCACATCTCGTGGAGGTTTCACTTACATAGAGGAAAGTGAAGTGGAATTTGTAGGTATCGATAAAGACCACTTTTCTTTAATGAAATTACTTTTTTATACTAGAGATTTGGGGTATGTTACTACGGGAGGATTTTATTTTAAAGACCCTACAACCAATAACTTTGTCTTAGTGGATAATGATTTCAGCTTACTAAACCTTATAAAAGACCTGGGTGATGGTGACTTTTTGGACTTATATGTTCAACATGTTGTGGATGAGGTAGAGGTTATTAAAGATGGGGTCCCTACAGGTTATCTTTGTGGACCAACAGTTGGTGAAAGTGTTAATGATGATGGGGTAGAAAACTCACATGATATTAATGTGGAGGAGGTAGAAAGCTTACATGATGTTAGTGTGGATGAAGGGTTACAACAAGGAGCAGCTCAATCTAAGAATATTAATGTTGAAGTTGGTGTGGATGAAGGGTTACAACAAGGAGTTGCCCAATCTGAGAATATTAATGTTGAAGTTGGTGTAGATGATGCATCAGATCTTGAAGGTGTTGAAACAGATTGGGATATTAGTGATGATTCACAAGAGTTTGTTATTCCAGATGATGATGACTCAGAGATTGATAAAGAGTTAAGAACTCTTAGAAATGAAAGGACAACCAAATTGCAGAGGAAAAAACTTATTCCTACAGAGGAAATAACTCTTGGAGTAGCTGGTGTTGATAGAGGATTTTGAGACATTGGAAGGAACAAGGTTGCTAGGTATGTAGGAAGATTGGGGGGAGATGAACAATATATTGATAGTTCAGAACTGGATAGTGATGACAGTAGGGGTGAATTAGATCCTGAAGCTGTGGAAGGTGTTGATTTACCAGCTTGAAGAAAAAGTAAAAAGGTAAGATTTGATCCTGATTGTGTAGTTGCTATATTTGAGCTTGGTATGACATTTGAAAATGCCAAAGAATTTAGAAAGATTGTGGCAGAGTATGATGTTGAATATAAAGTCAAATTAAAATTGAGGCCTAATGAAAAACATAGAGTCAGAATTAAATGCCAGCATAAGAAATGCAAATGGTTGTTATATGCTAGTCTAGACAAAGACTCTGGTGACTTTATTGTTAAGCTATCATGTTTATCAGTGCCCTACCACAATCAAGAACAAGTTGTGTACATCTAACTTTATTGCAAATAATTTTAGGGACAAAATAATTTCTCAGCCTTATATAAAGTTGTGGAAAATTCAAGAGTTGGTGAGGAAGAAGACATGATTGTATGTTGGAAGAACTCTTTGTTGGAGTGCAAAACTGATGATTCTCAAGGAGTTTATGGGTGATTGGAAAATGGAGTTTGCAAGGTTATGTGATTAAGCAAACATGATAAAACAAACTAATCCTGGTAGTTCATGTTGGGTGAGGACAGACAGGGAATCTACTCCAAGAAAGAATATGTTTGTTTACTTGTATGTTTGTTTTGATGCATTAAAGAGAGGTTGGTTGGAAGGATGTAGAAAAATCATTGGTTTTGATGGATGCTTTCTGAAGGGTGCTTGCAAGGGTGAATTATTAGTTGCAATTGGTAGGAATGGAAATCAACAAATGTTTCCAGTTGCTTGGGCAGTTGTTGATCAAGAAACAAAGCATAATTGGAGTTTCTTCATCAACTTCTTGATACAAGATCTAAACTTAGGCACTGGACATGGAATGACTGTGATGTCTGATATGCAAAAGGTTAGTTTAATGTTAATTCTATAATTTTGATCTCATTGCCTACTTATTTAATTATTACTAGTCATAAATTTCAATTATTATGATATGTAGGGTCTTGTAGCAACCATAATGGAGTTGCTGTCAGATTGTGAGCAGAGGATGTATGTTAGACACATCTGGTCCAATTGGCAGAAGACCTGGAGAGGAGAAGAAAATAATTCTGGAGATGTGCAAAATCAAGTTTTGAGGTAAAATTTCAAGATGAAATGATAAACTTAATAAACTTGGTTAGAACATCTATGGGGACTTGTTACATTATGAAAAAAAGACATGGTGTAAAGTATATTTTAAGGAGCATGCTAAGTGTGATATTGTTGAGAATAATATGTGTAAGACATTTAATTCTTGGATATTAGCTGCTAGACATAAATCAATTATCACCATGTTAGAGGAGATTAGGCATAAGATAATGGATAGGAATGTTGAGATGAGATAATTTGTTGACACTTGGATATCAAACATTTCTCCTATGGCAAGTTTAGTACTTGAAGAAAACAAAGATTATGCTAGAGATTGTCAAGTTAGGTTCAATGGTCAATTTGGATATGAAATTTTAGATGGTCATTATAGGCATATTATTGATATCAGAAAGAAGACATGTACTTATAGAACCTGGCCGTTGAGAGGCATACCATGTCAACATGTTGTTTTGGCATATCAGCATACAGGCCAAGATCCTGAAGATCATGTTGTACATTGGTATAGAAAAGATACTTTCATGAAGGTTTATAATTACTTTATCCAGCCAATACCTAACATGAAAATGTGGCCTCATACTAGTGATATAGTGATTGAGCCTCCTGAACCAAAACAAATGCCTGGCAGACCACCAAAATGCAGAAGAAAGTCAAAGGATGAGCCAAGAAAGAAGTATGAAAAGTTGTCAGGAGAGGTGTAAAAATGACTTGCTCCAAGTGTCATCAATAAAGCCACAATAATAAAGCCTGCAAATATGTGGTAATACTCAAACAACTTTTGATTACTTCAATTAAATAGATGAAACGCAATACAATTTTTCTTATTTACACTATTAAATCTTCTGAAATGGGTCAGCCTGGAAGCTCAACCCAACCTGGACCTGGAAGATCAACCCAACCAGCAAGCTCAAGCCAACCTGCTAGCTCAAGTCAGCCTCAAAGCTCAAGGCAACCTACAGGTTCTAGCCAGTCACCAAGCTCAAGCCAACCTGTAGGTTCTAGCCAGCCACCAAGCTCAAGCCAGCCACCAAGCTCAAGTCAACCAACAAGATTTAGCCAACCACCAAGCTCAAGGCAACCAACAAGATTTAGCCAACCACCAAGCTCAGGCCAACCTGTAGGTTCTAGCCAGCCACCAACCTGGAGACCATCACAACATGTCAGCTCAGGCCAACAATCAACTTCTATCTGTGATGATACTTCAATTGTTAGAAGAGTTCAACAAGCTAGAAGAGGAAGGGGAAGAGGCAGGGGAAAAGGCAGGGGGAGAGGAGGTAATGATACTTCAACTGTTACAAGAGGTCAACAAGCAGGAAGAGGTAGGGGAAGAGAAGGAGCATCAACATCAACAGGAGGAAACAAAAGGCCTAAGACTGTGGGATTTGGCATCTACACTGATGATATAAATGGCAGACAAACATTAAATGTAAGCGTATAACCAACTTTAATTATGTATAATCTACTTTGATAATACTTATTTTAGTTCCTTGTATACAGCCTGGTACAACAGGTGAAAGAGTTGTTACTCCAGTTGTTTTCAAGTGTGCAACACTAACAAACATTGATATCGGTTATAAGCCTCGTAGACTGAAATGGAAGGGTAAATATGTTGTTACCACTCCACAATTACAACGCCTGAGTAAGTCCAAAAGGAATAGATCTGCAAACGTCTAGTGCAACAAGAGCAAGAACAGAAAAAACTAGTGTGACTACTTTAATATGTTTTTGGGTGTTTTTGATGTACACTTAGGGGTTGTTTTATTTTGAATCTGTAATGCAAGCAGAAAACAATACTAAGACTGCTTTAATATGTTTTGTGGTGTTTTTGATGTACATTATAACTAGTGGTTTAAATGTGGATTTTCTTACAAGAAAATGCCAAGAATTTTTTGTCAATCATTCATGCTTGTTTGGAGCTTAATGTTGTTGTGTTGTTCACTTAGTATTATAATGCTGGTAAATGGTTATTGTTGTTTGGAGGTGAATAAGAGGAATAGAAATAAGGCAATACAATAGAGGTGAATAAACAAGAAAAATATGATAGATTAATGAACAACTTATTTCCATTCATTCATCCAAAATTAGTACAACAGAAACACAAGACTACTAATACAATCACTCCTAAGACTACTAACATAAATATTTCCATATAGCGAAAATCACGAGTACAATAACGCATATGATCCTGATTTTTCTTGCCTGCTTCCTCTCTTGTTCATAGGATTTGATTCTTTTCAATAGACCCCATATGATCTTTTTTGCTTGAGGCGGTATTTCATCATCGTACCATAAAAAATAATCACATCCACCTCTTCTCTACACAAATTATCAAAATAATTAAACTATAATTAGCGATTTGTTTAACCAGATTAGAATAATGATAAAAAAAAAAGGTTACCTTTGTGTTTTTACAGCAAAAAAATTGATGTCCTGTATTAAGTTGTGTCCATGAGGTTTTCAATTCAGCATTGACCCCACATCGACAAAACACATTTGCATCTGAAGAAGTTGAAATCGACAACTTGGACATTTCCTTCGCTGTGAAGAAGACGAATGAAGAAATTTTTTGATCTCCACAGTAGCAACAACAATGGTGAGATGTGGAGAAGAAAGAGATGAGAAATAAAAAAAAAAGGGAAGAATCTAGGGTTGGATAATAAAAGGGGAAGAATATTACCGTTAAGTGTGTTAAAGTGACACATCAGCTTTTTTTTCTCACTTCACGCGCTCAAAAGGAGTGTCTCACACGATAAGTGCCAAGTCGGCCAGGTGTGTTTGATAGGTACACTTTTTGAGTGGTTTAAGTGTTCAATAGGAAGGCGTCCTTGTTAAGGTGTCTATACAGAAAATCCTTACAAGTTCAAGGGGCAGCTTATGCGTTCTGCCTTCATAAAATAGATATGAATTTCACTTGGACTTAAATATTTCGCTCAAGGCATAAAAAATTCTATCAATATTTTGTGTATGAAAATAGAACAAAATCAATATAAGATATGTATATCTTGCTCAAAACTTAAAACTTTGCTCACATTTTCTGTATAAAAATTGTATAAAATTATTATGAAATATCTATATCTCTCTTGAGGCTTAGAATTTCGCTCACAATTTTTTTATATGAAAATTGTATAGAATAATAGAATCGGTGTGAAATTTTTTATATAATTCTTGTATAAATTTAATATAACTACAACACACATGTAAAGGTTCTATATGATATAAATCGGGGTCACCTCTTAAAAAACAATGGGCTTCCGCTGTTGTTGAAGCTATATTTTCAATATCAACCTTGTACAATATTTATGAACCGAGTGAACATGAGAAAATAAGTAAGAAGCATACGATGAATAATGGGAAAGACATGATGGCTTTTTCTTGTTTTTGTGTGAGTGTTTTGTTGATGTGACTCTAATTTATAACAAATGTTCTCATGTTACTTTAGTAGAGAATGAAGTTTTATCGATAAATCTATATTAAATATGGATTAAATGTCATATTCATGATATGTTGATTAAATTAAATTATAGATTAATAAAGTTAGATTAATGTACAAAAACCAAGTTGTTGTCCTGTCGGAAAAGACAAAATCCTCTTTAAGTCTTAAACTCAGACGCACGCCCATTGATTTATATTATATCCCAAAGACATCAATAACCACAATTGAGTTTAATATATAATTAGATTACTTAAAATAATTAACTTTAAATAATTCTGTTTAAGTGTATTCACTAGTAAAAAAAAATTCATATAATAATTCTCTCTCTATATATAAACTTAAATCCTTGACAGAATAATCCTTCATTATGTACAAGCTAATATATACCCAAAGCCTGCCTGTCCCCTGCTACCACTAGTAATATCCAAAAACACATTTCTCCTTAATTTATTTATCTTCTTCTTTTAATTCGTTAAAACAAATAAAAAATAATTCATTTTTTTAATTTTTTACATGGTATTGAATTCATAAGATTAAAAAATATGTTTGGTTTAGGATTTTATTTTTTAAACTACATGCTAAATAGAATGGACTTATATATATAGGATTGGGTTGGCATTAATATAGTTGACCTAGCTCGATCGAGTTTGTATATTTACACATTTAGACTCACTTATTAATGTAATGTAATTAGGTAAATCTATAAATTATAGGATCATATAATTAAATTTTATCTTTTGACCTTGTTGGATTATTTATAGCCATGAATCATTTATTCATTTGTTTTTAAATATGAGATTTTATTTTATTTTCTTGCATCAATGTTTAGGCTTTAACTATTAATTAGGGAACAACCAGCAAGATATTATTCATCTCATGTCTAAGGTGAACCCATTTTGTAGTTTGTTTGTTTTATTATATGGTTTCTCATTTGATATTCGATATTTATATTAAAGTTCAATTAAATTTAGATTGGTGTTGGGAAGCCTATTCTGAGAAATAAATTAAAATGCTCCCTAACAATGATAATTTTGTATTCAAGGAGACTTGAACTCGAGACCTCCGAACTCATTATAGTTATATTACAAAAACTACGTTGTTTTGTGGTGACTAATTTAGTCACCACAAAAGGCTGATTTTGGTGTAGTGTTATTTCTTATATTTTTGAAAAATTAATGACTCCGCGATTTGAATGTATATATCAAATATTAAATTAATTAGTCAATTCAAATAGAAAAAAACTCAACTATATAGTGATAATTAATATTGTTTTTCTTAGTGAATATAATTGTAGTTTAATCAATTACTTATTCCACATGAAGAAAAGCTTACAATCAGTTCCAGATCCCATACACATTCCTTCATCTTGAATTTCCCAAATACAAAAATGTCCATCATCACAATTATTCTTATCTCTATCAAAGTTAAATATCTCAAAATGGACATGTTTTGTTGATAAAACAATTAAATCTACATCACAAGTGATTTTGTTATCTCCTTTGGGAATTATAGGAATATCGATGTAATTTGGACCATTTCCAGGAATTAATATACTTTTGAACACATTTTCTCTCAAAAGACAATAGACTACTGCTGGTTTTGAAGCTTTATTTTCGATATCAACAGTATATAACATGGGAATTGAACTAACTGAACATGAGAAAATAAGTAGGAAACACGTTATAAATAATGGGGAAGTCATGAGTTTCTTTTTCATTTTTGATGTCTGTATTTTTTTTTGTATTGATGCGACTCTAATTTATAGTAGTAATTATTACAAAAATTTAATTACTTCTCATCTTCTATATATAATAAAAAATATAAGTCATCGAATCTAGTCCAATAATTACAAAAAGTAATTCTATTTACAGAAAAAAGTCAAATTTCATTAATATACAGAAAAACAAAAATATTACAAAAAAAGTACTTCTATTTACAGAAAAAATAGTCAAAAGGGATCATGCACTTTTACAAAAAAAAGTAATTCTATATTTTTTTCAGTGTTCGTTAGTTTTTTTTTAAAAAAAAAAGTGTTTCTTTTAAATTACAAAAAAAAGAAACTTTTCTCTTCTTTTTTTTAAAAATAAACTTTTTCCATGCACTTTTTTTCATGTATCAATATTGTATAAATGTTTACAAAATGTGTATTGTTATTGTATAGATAGTTATGTAGTGTATTGATATTGTATAAATGGTGTAAACGTGTATCAATATGAGATAAATAGTATATAAACTAGTATCGAGATTATATAAACAATTATGTAATGTTCTATATCGATGTTTGTTTGAATATCATGCATTTTCACCTTAATAAATAAATGAATAAACAAAAAATAGTAAATATTCGTTTTTTCCACAAAAAAGTGAAACAATAATTAGAAAAGGAACCAAATCAAACCAAACCCAAATAAAATTGGTTTATTCAATCGGTTTATTCAATCGGTTTGGATCATTTTTTTTTTTAGATAACTCAGTAATTCAAATTTTCCACATGACATGTATAATATACCACAAAATTAAAATACATTTTGTTACATTCAAATTTATCTTTAGTTTAAGATCACAACAATAAAAAATCTTCTTTAATTTTGATAATAACAAGTCTCTCTCTATATATAGATCTTTTGCAAACTAAATCACTTTTAAAAAAAATTGAAACAGAAAGAATACTACTATTAGTAAAGACTTATAAGTTATATGTATAGGATCTATACATAGGATTGCGTTGTCATTAATATAATTGACCTAGCTCACACCTAAATTTGACTAACTTATTAATGTTACATAAATCTATTGATTATAGAATCATATAATAAAATTTAATCTTTTGACCTTGCTGGATTACTAATCGCCATGAATTGATTTATTCCTTTTATTTTTTAATACGAGCTTTTATTTTATTTTATTGCATCAATGTGTAGGCTTTAACTCATTAGAGAACAACCAGACACTACTCTTGGATATTATGGTGAACCTATTATATAGTTTTTATTTTTCTGTTTCTCATTCAAAGTTCGATATATATATATTAGAGTCCGACTAAATTTAAATATGTGTTGGAAAGTTCATTCTAGGAAATAAAACGCTTCCTTATAACAATGATGACTATCAGACTATGTACCCAAAGAGAGACCTCCAAACCCATTATAGTTATACTACAAAAACTACGTTCTTTTGTGATGACTCATCTAATCGCCACAAGAGTAAAGGATTTTAGGGTTTTATGGCAATTATATGCGCATTTGAGTGACTATAATCGTCACAAAAGGCTGATTTTGGTTATAGTGTTATTTTTTGTATTCTTAAAAATAAAAATACGATTTCGTGATTAGAATAAACATATATATATAGAAAAACTCATCTATATAGTGATAATTTTTTTTTTCTTATTGAATATAATTGTAGATTAATCAATTACTTATTCCACTCTAAGAAAAGCTTACAATTAGTTCCAGATCCCATACACATTCCTCCATCTTGAATTTCCCAACGACAAAAATGTCCAACAGCTTCACAATTACCCTTATCTCTATCAAAATTAAATAACTCAAAATGACCATGTTTTTTTAATAAAAAAATTAAATCTACATCACAAGTGAGTATGTTATCTCCTTTGGGAATTATGGAAATATCGATAATTTGGACCACTTCCAGGAATTAATTTACTTTGGAAACCATTTTTTCCCTCTCAAAAAACAATGGATTACAGTGGCTTCTGAAGCTTTATTTTCGATATTAACTGAGTATAAGATGGTTTGTGAACTAACTGAACACGAGAAAATAAGTAGGAAACATGGTATAAATAATGGGGAAGTCATGACTCATGAGGTTTTTGTTTCTTTTTTAGTGTGTGTATTTTTGTGTTGTTGTGAGTCTAATTTATAGTACTAATTATTCTCATGTTGCTTAAGATTTATTTAATAAGATTTACAAAAGTTTAATTACTTCGCCTCTATAATTACAAAAGTTTGTTCGATTTTATTTGGGGCCTGCTTATTTTGGAGCTGCAAAGCTCTTGAAATTACAGCTGAATCGGAATGCGTTGCGGCGAGAAATCGCTTTGTCGTTTTGATTGATTAAGCTGGATGAAGCTTATGTGTTAGTGTATATGTTTGTGTCTGAGTTGTTGATGGGCTTTGGATGAATTGATGTTATTCATTGGATTTGGTTTATGTTTCCTGGATCTTAATGTGTTGAAAAAAGGGTTGCTAGATTTATGATGGAACTTTGATTGCCTACTCTTCTATAGTTGGACTGTGTGTATGGTAGAATGAGGATTTTTCTTACTGTTAGATGACAGATGCACAAACTTCTAACTGGCTTAAGTGGATAGCGAAAGAATTCACAAACAATAGGAGCTGAGGTTAGTTTGCAGATCCTGTTTGATCAATTAGCTGCATCTGTGTTTGTTTGTAATTGTATTAACGACTGAAATTTATCCAAGTTTTTCACTTTCCCTTTGGCCTGAAAGTGCAGAACAAAGTCCAATATTTGTATAATGATACACTTGAGATTTCTTTTGTGTCGAAGTGTTATTACTGCTACATTTTATTGTACAAATATATATGTTTCCTTGGCAGATGTTACATATCACAGGACTTACAATGTCAATAATGCCCAAGTTTGAACAAATTAATAATGTAGAATAATAGGGATGAGGAAGTGATCAAGTTTTTTTTAATTCAAAAATAAAAATAAAAGTAGAAGCATATATTATACATAAGACTTGAAGCAGAAGCATTAAAAGAAGATAGATACAGATAAGAGGCAGGGGCGGCATCTCTGTCTCCGAAGTCCTAACTTTGCCACAGCCATAAGTCCGAAAATTGGGCATCTTACAGAAATAAGCTAGCTAATCACAGACTCATGAATGGAATAAGGTTGTGATGGAGTAAGTAACCAGAGATCTCGGGTTCGCGTTCTCCGAATACAGGGTCACCTAACAAAGTGGTTTACCCATGTGAGACTTTCCGGTTCAAATCCTCATATATCCAAGCGACTGATTGATCAATAATAATGAATATATAAGTTGCTTAGAGATCTACGACATTCGCTGCACTAAGGAACAAATGTTGCCTCTAGCAAATGTGACAAGACAATTAACTGGAAAGACATTCACCATTCAAGTCAAAAAGTCATTTGCTAAAACAATGGATGGGGACTCCTGGAAAATTAATTATCTTGTTCATATGTGGAAAAAGAAAACATCATCATCACCAGCTCCAATGGACAGAGCAGGAAAATCCTGTCACAAACAAAAAAGACAAGCAAGAGGCCACTTCCCATCACAAGCATGTTGTAGAGGTGAAAACTCCCCCTCCAAAAACACACTATAACAAGGTATATAAACTATACCGTTTTACCTTTTCAGAACTGCTACTTCCTACATTCAGTACTTTAAATTTTTTTTTTATCAGTGAAAAGCCATGTCGGCTACACTTTGCAATGTGATTGGAGCCATTTTTTGTCACTGCAGCAAGCATAGCGATAACGGATCGCTTTCCTTTTGCCTATGTCTTGGCTTCAACACTAATATATAATTTTGATTGTGTCATAGTTGTTACATACTTAATATGCAATCTTTCATATATGTGAAATGCCAGCACGGGCCATCCACTTCTAGTTAGTTGTAATTGTAATTAATATGAGAAAGTATTTCTCCTTTTATTATTATTTATTTTTAATTCTAACTTTTCACATTACACAAAATAAAAAATTAAATATTATTCTTTTAACTCTTTAATTTTAAATTTTTATATAATTTTAATATCAGAAAATTGATACATTTTTATTTTTAACTTAAGATCACAAAATTAAAAATATTGTTTTTTAAGAAAAATTTATGAAGTTAAAATTAGACAAATTAAAACTTGGAAAGTGTTATTTTAAGACAACCAAGGGTGTGTCAATTTTGGTACCAAAAAGCGGCATGTCTTTTGCTGGGTGAATAGGTAATTAAACCTAAACAAAGCATTTTGGTACAAACTGGAAAGAGATACGTATGCTTCCAAAGCATTTTGGTACAATATTTATTAAGCATTATAACTATTGATAATAAAGTTGGATTAATATTAAGTTGAAGTTATATGATTTAAAAAAAGTTTAAATTACATTTGGATCAGTTTATAAGTTGATAAGATGAGTCCAATTCATGTTTTTCTAACCCAAAGTCCTCTAAAATTACTTGGAAACAAAAATACTCCTAAAACTTTAGCTCACACCTATAAAAAAGGGTCTTCATAAGATCAGAAAAATGAAGAAAATACATGAAAAAACTCTTTTCTTCAATGGTGATCCGCAAGTCTTTCGCATATGAAGAAGTCTTTGTCTACAAGTTGTGAGCCGCAAGTTTCAATATCTCCGTGATTGTGATCAAAGTCGGGTGCATTCGTGGTGAAGTTCCAACAAGTAATCCATCGATTAAGGAAAAAGTAAAGCTCTTGAATTGACGATCTTTTAGGAATTATAGCATTCGCATAAACTATTGAAATATAATCATTGTTTGTCTTTATTTTTTCTTTCTTAATTACTATATTTCAGGGACGAAACTTAGTCGCTGACAATCCTCTCTTGAGTTGCTTACCATGAAATATAATAAAAGTTTAATTACTTCCAATCTCTTAAAATTAAATGGAAAAAGTCAAATATACCCTTGTACTATTGAAAATCATTTAAATATATTCCTCATTATACTTTTGGTCCAAATATACATTTCATTAAATTATGAATATATTTATGCCAATATATAACAAAAGTGATATATAAAAACCAAAATTATAAAAACATAAATTAAGAAAATGGGTGTCCATAATTTTCAACTTAGGGGAGGGAAGATGTCAAAATGGGGAGGGGATTATAACGAAGAATCCAACACTCATCAATAAAGTAACATTTCAAATAGTTAATCAACTGAGTTATTGAAATCTTGCTATCATTTATTTTCGTTTATAATGTAATTAGAAAATAAATATTTGGGCAAAAATATCCCTAGTTTCTTTTCCCAATAGGCTATATATTCCCCAACACAAACGAAGTATACTTTTGAGTATCCAAAATATAGTTAATACGAGAATGGTAAAATCAGTTCATTCAATTACAAGTCATTCAATTCATTTAAGTTTGGATCGATTATTGATTCGTTTATTTATTTTTAAAATGTAAAATAAGTTATAATAAAAATATATATTTAAAACTTGAAATTTAAAACGTGTCACGTTAATTGAAAGGTGTATACAAAAACTAAGTTGTTGTCCAGATGGAAACGACAAAATCCTGGATGTATTATTATGCTATGTCTCGAAGGCATCAATAACCACAACCGAGTTAAACATATAATCAGATTACTTCAAAATAATTAATTTTAAATAATCCTGTTTAATGTGTATACACTTGTAATTAAATCCTTGTGACAGAATAATCCTTCATTATGGACAGCTAATTTTATCAAAACCCTGCATGGCCCCTACTACCACTAGTAATATCAAAAAACATATTTCCCTTTAATTTGTTTTAATTTATTTAGTTCGTTTAATAAATATATTTTTTCAAACTCTGTAATCTTAATATTTCATATGATATTAAAATCACAAAACTAAAAGATATTTTTAATTTAAGATTATAAAATCTAAAATTTACTTTATTTTCTCGAACTTGGTGATAATTAAATTATTAGTCAAACAAATTGAAACGTCAAAAATAAACAGAGTATTTAAATTTTGAGAATCTTAATATATAAGTAAGATTTCTTATTCTGATTTTTAATTATGAATTTAATATTTGTTCTCAACTTTTTAATTAGACATAAAGTATAATTCAAAATTCAAACACCATAATGTAAAGGTAATATAAAGTACTCAAATTTGAAGGACTGTGTGAGTAGAGAGAGAGAGAAAAAAAAAGAAGGTCTCTTTTTTGTTTTGTTTGTTCATTGAATTGAGTGGAGATCTGCAGAGGAAATGGCAAGTTTTGGAGGGACAACTCAGAAGTGTAAGGCTTGTGAAAAAACTGTTTACTTGGTGGATCAACTTACTGCTGACAATAAGGTTTATCATAAAGCTTGTTTCAGATGCCACCATTGTAAGGGTACACTCAAGGTGATACACACTAAAAATCTGATCTTTTTCTTGTTAAATGTGGTATTGTGCTTTTATCTTGCTTGATGTTATATGTGGTGTACATTTATATGTGAAATCAATGTTATTTCCTACTGTAGATAGAATTGTAATGTTCTAATTGGTTTCAAGAGAGGAGGGGGCAAGGAAAGCAAGAAGAGGGTAGGGTTTGTGTTGAATAGTGAAAAAGGGAGAGCTGGTGTCCTTTTATGGATTTGGACAATTTCCACTTCTTGAGCTAGTTTTTGGAGTTGAGTTAGATTCAAGATTCATTTTTTTAAATGGTATCAGGACCCATCCCAATTATTGTGTATGATGTTGGGTTCCCATTTTAAGTTGCCCACATACTAGACCTCTAGCCGTGGGCGTGGGGTGTTGAAGATTCCCACATCAGATGAAAAGGGAATGGGTGGTCTCTTATATGGACTTGCGCAATCCTCCCCTCGTGAGCTGGCTTTTGGGGGTTGAGTTAGGTCCAAGATCCATTTCTTTATAGTTTTAGTATTTGAATCTGCAACAAGAAATTGCAAGCTTGCAACTTCGATGTCTTACTGTGCTTTGTTAGAAATGAATGATTGGGTTTGGTTGGGAGATCCATGATGCTCTTCTGTTTATCCCAAAAGAACAGAGATTTCGACTAATAGATGCTTTCTGTGTTAGGTTATGTTTGTCAGATTGTTTTGATATGCCTCTTTCAAAGGTTTGAGTTTTGGATACTTATGTAAGCTTTCTGCAATTGTTAGTGAAGAGTAATTGTTTGATAGCATTAAGGTTAACTGTGATTTGCCTCTTTCAAAGGTTTGAGTTTTAGATACTTATGTAAGCTTTCTGCAATTGTTAGTGAAGAGTGATTGTTTGATTGTATTAAGGTTAACCGATGTGATGGTAACTTGATGAAAAATGAGACATCTATCGGGGGTATATTTGGACTCACCTAACTGCATAAAATTTTGACCAAAATTGGTCTGTGAAATGTAATTACATGTACTCTAGGGAACTATGGGTTTAAGATTCACACATAAACATTAAAATGAGATTTGGTAGAAGTTTACATGATCTATTTAAAGAAGCTGTTTTTTATGACCAAGAAATCGTCTAAGGCTAGCCTTTAGGACCAACCGCAACTCTCGAAACTCAGGGTTAATGGGCCTGCCCCTCTAATCTTCCCCTCTTAAATATTAGGCTTAGTTCACATGGCGCAGGGCTCAAACTTGTGGCCTGAGTTACAAGCCCTTCAACCTTTGTCACTTGAACTTGGGAGCCATATAGAAGAAGTAGTTGTTTCTTCTTCGTAATGTCTCATGTCGGTTAATATCATCTCAACAGCCAATGAGTTGTGTTTGTGTTCCCATTTTCACCTTTATGCCGACCAATTTTGACTGATTAACTTGAGAATCCTGATTTATTAGTTGACACTTGACATTATTCCCCATTCAAATATGCTTAATCTAAGTAAGTGAAACCGACCAGTGGTTTCTTGGTCACGACCAGCTAGGGCTAAAGTTCCAAATTACAGCTATGAATTAAACAAGAATACTTTATTGGGTGAAGAATACATGAGCTCCGTTCTTCTTTTTCTTCTTTTAGGAATGAAATATGCAAGAATGCTGACATTTATAGAGGCATGAGAAGACAATCAGACATTCCATCAAAATTATCATTTATGTAAAAACTTTGCCTTTAGTCTTTACCTGAGAAGTTAAGCGGAGTATTTGCAACTGCATCCTACTGTACTAACTTTATTGATTTTGAAACTTGACTCCATCTATCAGTAATTGTGCTACTGTAATTGTTGTTCAACTCTGATTTGCGGAGGCCATGAGACTTTTTATTCATCCAACTTTGTTAGCATGGAATCTGGCATAGAAGTGCTATACAATTAGTTATACAGATGAAGATATTTTGCTCTATCAACCAAAAGTACAAAATCTAGTGTAAACTTCTCAGACGGACACAGTACTTGGAGTATATCTCCATTTTCTCCTTCATATGTTTAGCATCTTGTTTTCATGTGGTTAATTATAAGATGTCTTCATCTAATTTTCCTTGTCATTTTTAATGTTTTTTAGCTGAGTAATTATAACTCCTTCGAAGGAGTTTTGTACTGCCGGCCTCACTTTGACCAGCTATTCAAAATGACAGGAAGTCTGGATAAGAGTTTCGAAGGTAGTTAAGATAGAGTTGGCATGCTGATTTTTCTTCTATTTCATTTTTCATCGCTACTCCTTCTAAAGCTAGTTTCTTCTTGTTTGTTATTTCTCTTTTTTAGGGGCTCCGAAAACTGTCAGGGAACGTTCTGCGGATCAGGTATTATTTGAACACTCTTCCTCTAGCATTTTACAGCATACATTTTTCTCCATTTGAGTTTGCCTGCTGATCTTATAATGAATTGCCTCGTATTTATCTCCCAGGGATCAAACAGTAAGGTTTCAAGTTTGTTTGGCGGAACTCAAGATAAATGTGTTGCTTGCAAGAAAACTGTTTATCCCCTGGAAAAGGTATTGACAATTTCTTTTGTTGTCTAATGGTAACTAATCTGAAAAGCCGCAGGGTGCAGACTAAGACAGAACAGGTTATTTCAAAATACTTTAGTACAAATTTGAAAAGCTGAGCTCTCTTTAGGAACCCATGGATTAGTGCCTGTGCCTCTAACTCGGCATATCTGAAGTGCTATTTTCTTCTTAGATCAAGCTTATAGATTAATGTCACTGCTGCTTTTATAGGTAGCAGTGGATGGCACTTCGTACCACAGGCCTTGTTTCAAATGCAGCCATGGAGGCTGCGTGATCAGTCCATCAAACTATGTAGCTCATGAGCATAGATTGTACTGTAGGCACCATCACACTCAACTCTTCAAGGAGAGAGGCAACTTCAGCCAAATGGAAGACCATGAGAAAAACTAAAGGGATGACTGAGAGCACAATAGCACGAGCCTTGCGGTGAACTTTTTCATCTGAGTTTGAGTTTGAAACATAAAGGGTAATCGACTTTCAGTCGGGAGCTGGACCAGTTTGTTGTTCTGGTTCATACATACAATTCAAGACTTATTACATATATCTATATATGATATCTTCATGAGAGTCAAGAGAAGAGTTTCCTTCATTTTGTGTTTATATGTCTATGGGTTTGTGCTTCAATGCCACCATTGACCAATACAATCTTTTTTTTTCTCTACCAAACACATTGTAATTGCTGTTGTGCTTGTTCTGAAAATTCTCATGGATTTTTATGATGAGAGAGTTTACTTCACCTAGTTGATAATTAAATTTGGTACTTATGTTGGTCGGAGATAGTAGGATCCCGAAAGAGTAGTTAATGTGCACACAAATTGTGGTCTAGATGACACCATTTATAAAGAGAGAAGATAGACAAACTCGTTGTATATAAAGATGTGGTCTCCATCAATGGAGTAAGTGAAAATTACGAGAGATCAGAATTCAAATTTCAACTAAAAGACATAAAATGTTAGGTAATTTCTACTCATCTTGCAAAAAGTTAATACATTCTAGTATAATAGTCCATGTGAGCATTTTTTATCAGCGGACCAGTTCATCACCGTTCCACATCTGGATACCACCATCATAAGGACAGAGGAGGGATAACCCCTCCTTTTTCCAGTGCAACAAAGATGGGTGAAATGATTGCTTGAAGTCAAAATTGGACAAGGCATTATTACTAGCAAATTACCTTTACTCAGTTGTGTCACCATATTCATCATAATCAGTCACAAAGAATGCTTTTTTATATATTTATATCCAGCTAATGATTCTATAAAAAAATATTGTTCTTTCCAGCTTCCAGCGGCCATACTTTTTACACATACAATTATATTCTGCGTAAAAAGTACTGAGTTCAGATGAGTCTATTAAATTATTGATGTGTGAAATGAGTATGACCGTTAAATTATTGGTGTTCTAGTTATCAGAAGAAAGAATCAGACATAAGAGATGCAGGACACCAACTCCAGAAATCTGATTGGCCAATGTAGGAATGATTAGATAGGATTTTCATGAAGTATTGTGTTTGTTTGTGATGAATACATTGACTAGATCTTAGTGAGGCCCCATTCTTATTGGCAAATCAAAAGCATTATGAAGAGGTTCCCCATACATAGTATATGGAAAAGTAGGAAAACTCCACGAGTTAATATAAGGAGACCATTCATTCTTTTTTCATTCGATGTAGGACTCTTCAACACCCCATTTCACATTCAAGATCTGACATCTGGTTCGAGCAATTCCAACATCAGTACACAATAATTTATAATTGGGATGGATCTTGTTCTAATAACAGGTAAAGAAATGAATTTGGGCCTAACTCAACTTCAAAATCTAGCGAGATTTCATGTCGAGCGCTTCAATCCGATGTGGAATTCTTAGACATATATCTTACTCAGACAATAATGCACGCATGCATATGATTCTTTTTGCCTGCAATTGGTATCTGTTTGTTCCCTTTTGTAGTTCCTTTTTAGCTTTTTATTTTCTTGGTGACTCGCACTTATAACCTTCATATTGGAAGTGAGGAGTGTTTAACACTCATCCGAGACTCCTTCTCGTCCTTTTTTAGCCTTTAATTTGATGTCTCTGTTCTTTCACCCACTCTCAAATTATTCTTTCTTTTGATGAGTAGCTATTAGGTTTAGTCTCTTTCTCTCTACATTGTCTTTCACATTTGTGTTGCCTTTAAGGAATGATGCCAACCTTGTGACATTTTGATTTTATGAATTTCTATCGCAATCTCAAATTAATATTATAATAATAATTAAATCCATAATCAAATACTTATGAGTATTTATAATCGAAGAAAAAATTATTTTCATGTAAATTGGTAATCCATCCAACCACAAACTCAAAATTCTGATGGAGAATTGTTACTCGAATGAATGTTCTAAGTCCATTAGATTTATCAAATTAATAGTAGTACTTCAAGTACACAACTTTTGGTGCATACAATAAGCCTACAATAATTCCAATTGAACAAATGCCATCAAATGATTCAAAAATTAAAATGTGAGAAATATCTTCCTTCTTCTCATTTCTCTTTTGCTATACATGTGATAAGAAAAAAAGGGTCACTCTTGTTGTCGGTGAGGGGTGTCAGGTATCTTGTGGAATTGATCAAAGTGCGCGAAACCAAAACAAGGACACTCTTTCTCTAGAACAATTTAATTAATCAAATAATAGAAACATCACAAATCAACAAGCAGCTTCAGATATGCTCTGTAATGAGGGATGCCATGCTCTGCATCTTGCACCTGTTGAGTTTCTATGTTTTTCCTGTTTAACCTGAAGAAAAATAAAAAAATCACCTCATAAATTTAAAATAAAATAAAAATTAAAGTAACAAACAAGTTTTTGGAATTAAAATGAAGATTAAACTCACCTGTTTAGAATTCTCCTGAACAGATCTTCTAACACCTTCAGGATTCCAATTTGATTTTTGTGTCAATTTTTCACATGAATATTCTAACTGCTTCAGCTTCGCATACTTCTTCGCACACAATCCTTTCATTACCTCTGTATAAACAAGAAAAATGAGGGATTACAACTTAGGGTATCAAATCATTACTAACCAGATAAATGTACACATAGTCAATCAACTGAGTTACTAATATTCTCGAGAACTAACTAACCTTGAGCAGTAACTAGTCTGTAAATCTGACCAAGAACAAGTGAATCATTAGGTTTGAGAAGCTTTATTCGCCTAACTCGTACCGGGGTATTATTGTTGGCGGTGGTGGTAGTGGTGGTGAGAAGAAGAGAAACATAGTGACCAGAATTGATTTTCATGATTTGGTGAGCAGTGACAGATGAATAGAGCTTCTCTACTTTGCCATTTGGATGTTGTAATAGCAAAGCTGCATTATCAATTGCTTGGCAATTCCCCATCTCTCTAACTTATGTTGTTTGCTTGAATTCTCTGTAAATATTGGGGGAAAATAAATTTTGCTGCTGAAAATGAACTAGGCTATGACCTTTATATAAGTGTCAACTGTCAACTAGGGCCAGGAAAACAAACGGCAGGGGACTGTGGTGGAATGGTAAGTACTCTTTTATTCTTAACTAAAGCTCTTAGGTTCGAGTCCCTCTAGGTATGAAATCACCTTTGTTAGAGAGCGGTTTACCTCAATATAAAACTTTTCGGCGCGAATCCAGATTTAGTCAAACTCCAATATGAATACAAAGAGCGAATCTAAATTTAGTCGGACTCTAATATAAATATCCGATACAGAATAGAAAATCAATAAAACTAGGCCAGGAGAAGGGAAAATGAGGAAGAGGATACAAGGTGAAATAGAATCTTTATCTTATCAACAAGGTAAAAAAGTTCAGATCTGTTAGTGTGATCTCAGCAGTGAAGTCAGAGTTAAAAAAGAAATTATCTATTTATATACTATATAAGTTTTCGACAAAAAAAAAATTAAGTAATTCCTTGACATATACCTATGTATTGGTAAAAATGTTATATAATACATATGCTTATGGAAGGTGATATATATCTCATAAAATAATTAAGTTGCATGTAAATTGATTCGAACATCGACTCGAATGGATAGGGATGATGTTATGGCATGGTTTATCAAAGAAAAGCGTGGAAAGAAGACATGATTTACACCAGCATGGCACAGATCTCACCTCCCCAAACAAATCATCATACAAAAATATTCCTTTTTGCTTCTTTTTCTTTCTCTAGATAGATCTTGGATAGTGCAAAATTGGAACAATTCTGTTTTTGCTGTAGCTAACTTTATCCAACATCCTCTGATATTCCACTGAGCTAATTACCATTGTTGTTTCCCCTCAATGTTACAAAAAGACCATAAAAATATACTTGTCTTCTTGCTGTCTGTTGCATGCGCATTTTTTTTAACCATGCATATTCTTCTTTTAATTAAAGTACTTAAAATTCATATTTTACTTATATATTTGTATTTTTGCTACTATTACTTATATTATTAGTGATCAGTCGAATACTATATTAACTCTCGGTTGTTAATAAACGCTTCACTAGTGTTTATGTTGAGATAATGATGTCTTTGCTATCTTCAAAATATCTGTCTGCTTTGTTGATATGATTAATATTTTTTTATATCGATCGTGTATTGTATCATGTGTGGGTATTAATACGAATTTGAATATACTTAGGGAGAATTGAATACCGTTAGAATAATAAGGATCAATTAATATAGATATTGTGGTAAAAAGTTCATATTAATCATTGTTTATTAACGGGCATGCAGAATCTAAAATGGATAAGTAAAAGTGAACAGAAAAAGTAGAAAATAAGTGAACAGAAAAAGTAGAAAATATATTTATATTTTCTCCACTGCTCACGTCATTAGTGACCAGTCGGACATAACATTATCCCTCAATTGTCATTGAAAATTCCTCTAATGTCTCTGTTAAAACAATGGTATTCCAAATTCTGAGTTTTTCTCTGATAATACTTGTTACTTTCCGGCCACTAACACATGTACTAAGTAATTGTACCATCAAAATTAGGACAAATAATAAGAAATCACATGATTTTCATATACTATATATACTCTTGAGTACAATGATATGAAGTAGCTCCCTTTCAACAAAGGAGAATCTAAGTGTACTTGAAACATTAATACATTATGACACTCAATTCATGGTTGAAAGAACTTCATAATGACATTGACAATGCCAATTTTGACCAATTAATTCCTTCAAAATTCTACTTCATCTGTGAAATCCAATTTGGAAAGAAATAAGAAAGGGTATAGAATAAGTGGCTTCATTTCCAACAAAAGAAAATGATAGAATAAAAGTTAACCAATTGCTTGTCGAATTTCACTTTTTTGTTTTTCTGTCTTCAAATAACAATTCATAGTGGTTCAGTGGTCCTATTTTCTTGCTCTCCCCTCCTGTACCAGTGTAATACCGTCATCATTTGGTTGCATAATTTCGATCTATGCGAAATTGAATAAAAATATCTTTAATGAATCAAAAATATCTTTTTTTCTAAATAAATATATTATTATTATTATTTTCTTTTTAAACATATTATTTTCCTAATAATAATTTTAATTATTAGCAAATTATTTTAAAAAGATTAAGAAATAAAAATATATTATTAGGATTTTTCATTAAACAAAAGTGCACTCAACTAATATATTTATTAGGAAAATAACATTTTGACACATTAAGTAAAAATAGAGACATTTTTTAACCAAACGGTCAGTCATAGCTAAAGCCGTCAAAATGGGTTTAGCCCATGGGGCCGGCTCAACCCAACCCGTTATTCGGATAGGGTTGAGATAAGATTTTTCAAGCCCATTTAAAACTAGGGTTTATAAGCTCGATCCATACAAACCCTTAGCCCTTGAGGCTTGATTGGGGTCGGGCCGGGGTCAGTCCATGGGTCATCATTATTTATTTAAGGATAACTTACAGAAATCTTACTAGTTTATCAGCTAATTACTTAGATGCACGCTATGTTGTAATATTACGAATCTTATCAGATTTTGGTGCGTCTAGATACATATATCTCGGGATACATAGACTCAAAATTATGTGTAATTTGTTCTAGATACACTCTATCCAAGTGGATTCTCATGTATCTAGGATACATAGACAAATATTGCACCATCGCCTCTCTCCCATTTCGTTCGCCACTCTCTTATCTCACTCGCGTATCTGGGATACATCACGCCAGATACATGTATTTTGCGTATCTAATATCCTAGATACATACTAATCACACTAGATTTTTTTATAGTGTTATTGAAACAACACCATTGTTTGTCATATGTGATTTGAAAATCTTCTCTCTTTTTTTATGTTATATAATTTTAAGTTTGAAAAGGAAAAAAAAAGGCTAGCCCACCCCAGCCCACGGCCCTTCTAGGGTTGGGTTGGGTTGAGCATTGCCCGCCCTAGCCCATCAAATTTCTTGCCCCACGAGGCTTAGGCTGACCCTTTTTGACAACTCTAGTCATTCATATCCCGTAATAGCATTTTTGAACTAAACTATTGACAAGGGCAATTTAGACCAAGCTATTAATTAAGGAAATTTTTGTTTAATATCACATAATTAAGAATATTTTTTAACCTTTTACAATTTTTCTTTCTTTTCTCATGTTAGTAAAAAAAAATTGTCCTAGTGTTTTGTTGTTCCTACTTATCACTTTGATATTTTCTGTAACAAATTGTCCAGTCTGATTTACTGCTAATTAAATCCATAAAAGGATTGCTTGCTCTATTGCTAGTTAAATCCAAATATCCATAAATTTACAACAGTAGGAAATACTTAAAGCTAATAACTGTTGTACTAAGGTTTTTCAAAATGATCAGACTATTTTATACTTCATTTCGCATGTAAGAAGGTACATATGAAAGAAGAAAATTGATGTTGCAGCAGCAACCTACCTCCCCCCATCAAACTTCCCACAAGCACAGCTTTAAGTGGAAAGGGAGAAAGCAAAACTCTAGTATACTAGTAGAAAGATGAACCTTTGTGTCCGTGGCGTCGCCAAATCATACAGATGGGAAATACTTGTTCAGATTGAAAGGGAGGGAGTAGAACTCCTCACTTCTTGTGTCAGTTTTGAAGGACTTGAATTTGTCCCACCAGTGCTTGCCTCTGTCCTTTCTTGTCTGGCCATCCTTTTTGTGCATTGTGTTGTCTAGGAAAAAGGCCACGATACCCGCCACAAAAGCTTTTGATTGAAAGGGCACGTTGGCCATGTCGTTGAACTGAAAGAATAACAAACCACAAATGCTCTTAATACATGAATGGAATGCAACATAAGTCAAATGTTAGGACATTTATAAAATGATGTTAATTTGCTATACCCATCTTGCATGTGTGTGAACAGGTCCATAACCAGCAACAGCAGTATACTCATTGAAGTACTGTGGTATGGACAAGCCAAGAAAGACGGAGAAACCTAATATAAACTTGGTGCGGAAACTATTAAGATTGCAGAACTGAAGGAAGCCTAAGCCTCCAGCCCCTGCAAAGAAAGAACATCATAAGAAACCACAATTCCCAAGCTTACCACAACATGAAATCTTTTGGCATGGCAGTGATCCAGGGGATGTGCTTGCCTTAAAAGATATACATACCTACATAAGCGAAGAATAAGCAATACAAAGCACCAACAATAGGTGCTGGAATTGAAGCAAAGACGGCTCCAAATTTCCCTGGTGATAATGCGGTTGTCAAAACAAATCGATAGAGGGTGGAGTGAATCAAGTATCAAGATAACCCACAAGAATTGCTCGAACGAAGTGTTAAGAGTGGTGATTTACCAAGAATTGAAAAGAAAATCATGAACGCAGCAGATATCTGAACAACTCTTCTACTGCCAACACGTGTCAATGCTAAAAGACCAGCATTCTCCCTGCATGTACACAAAGGAAAAGTGAGTCTACTTAGTCAACTATCGTAACAAGGCAGTGTCAAGTTGCAGAAGGTTTTTGTCTGGACTTACACAGATACAGAAGATCCATTCCCAGTGCCAAACAATCCTGATAGTAGAATTCCAACTCCCTGAGGCAAAAGCAGAATGTATCTAAATTAAAGAAAGCAAGGTATGAAGAAATAGCAAATGGTAGGGGAAGAGAAACAATCACACTTCTCGTGAACCTCATTAAGATGAACAAAATAGATTTCTTCCTTTTCCAATCTGACCTACCCCCACCCTAAAAAAGAATGCAACTGAAAAAAAACATTTTTACGTTCCCATGATCCCGAAGTATCATTCAATGAGGGTGATGGGAAGGTTGCTAAATATACATCCAGTGCACTCTCTCTTCTACCCCCAACTAGTCCGGGAGACTTTGATGAACTGAGTAAGCCCTTTTCAAGCTGTCTTTCTAGCCCCTTACTTGCGTTCAATAAATTATGTACTGCAAAAACATGATATAATGCAATAGAGTTTAACTTCTATGCACTGGAAGTGTAAAAAGTATACAGGTAAATCTATTGATATGTTTTAATTGGTAATCTGGTAAAAATGACAACTACCATGCTATCGCAAGTTAAAACTCACTTATAATGAAAGGTTTATAGGAGAATATTCCTGTAACAACGGCATGTAAGTGTTTACTTTATGTGTCTAATTTTCCAAGATAAAAGAATTTGTTGCTAAATGAATGGTAGAAAACGAAAGACAACGCGTGGAAGAAGAAGATGAATATTTTCAGAAAACATGTGAGGAAGCAAGAGAGAATTATTGAGTTCCAAGGCAAAGGTCTTTAGATAGGGATGCAGGAATTTTGGGCTGTTCCAATCCCTTAACCACATAAAGTATGATATCCACTAACGGAAGAAATATCATATATGCCATGTACTGTCACACCCAAAATGGATCAACTGCAAAATTATCTCAAATTGGACCACAGATAGACATGTTGGGTTGCAAAATTGCATTTGAGTGGTCAAAGATTTTGACTAGTTTTATCAGTTATGGGAAGAAATCATTCTAGTTAGAACTGGGCATTGGGATAACTAAAAACAGTTCATAATTCTTATTGTGAATTTATGTGTGTTGACAATGATGATACTGGATGAGTGCGATGACGTTCCAACTTTGTGTAGTTCTCCTAATCTACTTACGGCTTCACATAAACCTCCCTAAAGACTATATGCATTGATTCAGAGTAAAGCTCCACTTCAATGAAATGCAACAGAACTTCCCTTACTTTTTTCACTTTACAAGAGGGCGAGAGGGATAGGAGAAATTTTAGGAAAGAAATCCTGTTTACCTGCCAACCAACACCACGACTAAGTATGGATGGTGGTAAGGGAGTGGCACTTGCATATCTTGCAACTGCAATAAAAGCACCAGTGGACTGAAAACATCAAAGCACAAGCATGAAAGGAAGTTAGTTCGAAGCCTATCTCTTTCAGAGCTTATAAGTATCTCTTTTTTTTTCTTCAGAAAAATGGCTAAAAAGAGGTGTGAAATCACACAAAATTGGAAAAAGGATGCAAACAGGTAAAAAAAAAAAAGGGACGGCACAAAGAAAGAGGAAGCAGACGAAGGTTGAGAAGTAACTCAGAACATCTGTAACCACAACTAGACGTTTCATAAAAACAATAACCAAAGTAGGCAAAATATAAGACAATCCGGATCATAGTGGAATTAGCAAAGAAAACAGCCTGAAACTAAAATATTTACAAAACCTGCCAGAACAAGATAATAAAGCATTCACAATTTTTCAATATCTTTGACAAGCTCTGACAGGTGAACAAACCTCTACAAGAGCAACAAAACTAGCCATCATCATAGCAAATGCTTCACCAGCATTGAATGAAGGAGGTCCCCATTGGAAAGGGTAAGGAATACTAATCCTGCAGGTTCAAGCCAGCAAAAGAAAAGAGAAGATTATTAAAATTACAATAAGTTGCCTCGTAATTCTAGAGGAATATTTTCCTAAAGGATTAAAGTAACAAATTAAGAACAATACGGAACCAACAAAAACAACTTTATATGAGTAATGAACATAATGGAATGTTTTTCAAACAAAATGCATCTCATGTCACAACCATAAGACATTAGTAAAAGAAGATGAAATGGATAACGAAATCTAAATTTTGGTATGCTCCATTTTTCAAAATTGACCAACAAACACTCTATGCAGTCGATAATATGAGACTCAGATAGGTTACTTTGGGACACCCACTTGTGCTTACTTTTCCTAATCTGTAGCACCATGACCATATCTGCCAGTTATGCTCAGTGTGGGAATAACAGACCAGCACAACCAGTTGATCAGTTGTGACTAAACTGGCGATGAAACAAAAAGCACAAAGCATCATTCCATGCAAAATCATATAGCTAAAATACCTAGATGCATCTCTCTTATTTTCTTCTTGTTTTTCGTTTCAATCAAATTACGCAAGGTTAGTTTAATGGACAAGTACGCACCAATTTCTAGTCTTTTCCAGAACTACTGCTCACAGGAGCTACTGGGGTAGTCACTTTAGAGAGGCAAAAAGAGCATGACATGTTACACTCTAAATTTCTTAAAATCTAGGACTCAAGAATGGAAGACAATGGTCTATGCCATATGTCAAAACAAAATGTTATTATGTTGAAGATTGTAATGCAATATAGGTTATGAGAAACTAATCCTTATATCCCAACATAAGCATCTTACTTTCCTTTTTATGCTGTGCTAACATGTGCCACTTCCCTAGAACACTACTTTTATACCATACTGTAGAATCCTTTTTGAATTTATGTAAGCAATAGAAGCAAGACCCACTCTTACACTTACAAAGTTGTAATTTTTACCAAGGAGTTCCATATCTTTGGGACTGCATAAATATTAAAATACTAAAAAATTTCCGTACGTATCCACACAAATATTTAGACCCATGCCAGTAACATTAGAAAAGTGAATAATGAAGGAGTGAAGCACGTGCCATTGAGCACCACTAATGAGTCCAGCACGGTCAGTTCTGCAGCTTGCTTGTGTCTTCGGTGGCTTTCCATTGTAAGCCCCACCCACAGTGAGTAGGTGTGCATAAATCCATACAATGATCACCGTGAAAAGAACAGCAAAACGATCAAATATATTCTTCCCTGGACGTATCAGGTGTGCCAAATACTGCAAAAACCAGTGTTTTATTAAGAATGTGTAACTTATATCCTACTATGTTGTGTGTTTAAAATAATGTTTACGAGAAATATATGATATCTAGACAAAGCAACCCACCTGAGAGAAAATGACTAAAAGGACTAGCTCTGGCAACCCAATTTCAACACATTTGGCAACCTAAACAGAGATGAAACAAATTCAACAATCATCATTGGATGAATATCAATGCAAGATAAGTGTGGTGAGTTTCTGCTTACCCCAGGAAAACCAAACTCATAAAGACCAAAGCCAACAAGAGAAACCAAAGGACCAGCTGAAAGTGGGCTCAGAAACCTAAGAATCCACATGAAGTAAAATGCCAATCAGAGCTAGCACACTGTACGAACACAAAGCACTTAACATAACTGAGCAGGCCCTAAACCACAAGAAAGTGGCCCTTAGAGAACTTGCTCACAAAGTATAGCATAAGAATATCCAAGAGTAGGCAAGTACGTGCTTAATTGATGGTATAAAGCTAGGTAGCATTATGAGAAGTCTCGCTCAAATGGAGGGAGAAATCTTGTGATATAACAAACCTTGTAACATTGCGCCAGAGACCACTGAAGCCTAGGACAATCTGAAGGGTTGAAGCAACAATAAGGGCACCTTGGGTGGCCCGCATTATCTTCTTGAATTTCTGAATAAACAGAGAAATATTAACAATAAATTAAGACCCAATATCACCAAGATGCAATGGATGACCCCCTTTGTGTCTCTAAGCATCTTCCTGACAGACTATTAAAGAAGTTAAAGGAATATGCACTGACATGAATTATCAAGTTGAAAGTAAACTATTTGTGCATCAGTTTTTTCTTCTTCCCTTCTTTTTTTGGATAAGGTAATGTAAAATCCATTATATCGCAGTACCAAGAAGGTATGAGAAAAGAACAAAACAGCTGAACTAAACCGTCTATCATACAATACGACCCTTACACCATGAGTATAAATTTGTAAGCATCTATTTTTTAGAAAAGGAAGGTGCTCTACCTTTCACTCAAAACATCTCTTTTTCTTTCTATCCAAACAATCCACAAAATATGTAGAGGAACTGTCTTCTGTAGTAACTTCAGTCTTTTATCAACCCTAGACACTGCTCTGTAGTAAACTTTTAACATCTCCTGGCATGACCACATTACTCCAAAAAGGTTTAAATTTGTGCATCAGCTTCTTTTGACGATTGGATGGTATTTAAATTTGTTTTCTCAAAATGATACTATGGAAAATTATTGTTAGTGTTTGGATTTGGTTATTGAAAAAAGTTGGTACTTGGATATGTTATACAAAATTGAGAAGTTATGATTTTCATTCAATTGTTTGAAGAAATATCATTACAGCCCTAAAACACTGTACACGCTTTCATATTGCTGAAATTATGAATAAAAATGGACTAAACATATTTACGAATAGTCAAAAGGTAACAGAAAATGGTTGTTACACCATATGGACCAAATAAAGAAAAAAGAAAAAAAGTGATGGACTGATCGTGCCACGAAATCTGATCAGACAGTGAATGTAAAAAATGGTTTAGAATTGGGAACCTAAATGACCCAAGAGGGGAAAAACAAGGAAGGCTGTAATTTAATTTCTAACTTTTCGAAAAGGATTTTGGGAGCTGACCTTAGACTATATAAGTTAACCAATATCTCAACTTTTGTCCTTTACAATCAACCAATAAGTTCACTAGATGATTCAGAGAATAAAAGAGAAAATGACTCGGTGTTTGAGGACACTAACCGACACAGGATCTTCGTCATTCCATTGTCCAGAAAGGATAATCGAGATTGTAGGCGCAACAAAGGTATACGACCCTCCAATCACAGCAGGCAGTCTAGTCCCAAAGATAGACTGCAACAAGGTGTTCAGGCCAGCGACGAATAGCGATGTCTGAATAACTTGGGCTTTTTCCTCCTGCAACGGGCAGGTATTCTTCCAGTTAAAATGTATAACACTACATGAGGTCAAAAGAGAAACTCATATCTTAAGTAGTTAAGTAGTTCAATGTGTCTGGAGGCCTCACATTTCCACCTCCCATTTGGGGAACTAGAGCTGTGGGAATGATTACTATGGTACCAAGCATAACAAGATAATGCTGAAATCCAAGAAGAATAGCTTCAGCTGCATTCCAACAATTACACAAAATCAGCTTGTTCCACAATACAACATGGTGATACCAATTTAAAACATATAACTTCACCATTTACATAGAAGCATTCCAAAACGCTTTGCTCAATAGCACTAACGGGAAAATAAGTAAATATATGTCAGTCCACAAAATAAATAATTTATACAGTAAGCTTTCTAGCCATGAACTCTCTAAGATTCTAAGTATGAGAATAATTCGAGTGAGACTATACCGATGGTAAAGGCATCTTTCTCATCAATAAGATACACAGACCTTGAGATGTATAAAAAAAATAGACCCCATCCACATTGCAACCAAATTAGCCTCAATTTTTTGAATGAAGTACAATCCAATGATTCTTTATCAACCAATACCAAAAAATAGGGTGCACATTTTGGGAGCTGCTTCCCATATCAGACCAGTTTCAGATTCCAATTTTCTGGCTAAAAACATAAACCCCACGAACCCAAAGCATAACATGACACACACAAATCGCCAGTAATTGATCTTTGAAGAAAATATAAAATGTGAAACCAGAACAAGTGATGTTCAATACACATTGTGTTATCAAGTACTAATTCACTGAGAAACAGTGCAGTCTTCAAGAAAGAAAGAAAATGGGTTCACAAGAATCATGACCCATAAACCATATGCACCTACACTAGGTTGTGTGCACCTCGATTAATCCACCTGTTAGCCGTACTATCCAACATTGTCCCAACCCTAAGCTCATATGAGCTCACATTAAGCTGAGTTGTAGCTGAGATTCGAACCTGAACCTGAACCACTCATTCAGTCGTCTGCTCAAAGAAACTAACAAGTACCCACTATCAAACCCCCAAAATCAAAACAGATAATAAAAACACAAAGCAATGTAGTGGGGTAGCATAAAAGGGAAAGAGATGTAAAGAAACTTACGCCATGGGGGAGGACTAGTAATGCAGTAGGAAACATTAGGAAGCTGATCTTTTGGTGGATGTGGCACTGGTTCACTTGCCTTTGCTGCTGGAGCTGCTCCTCCTCCTCCACCTCCACCTCCACCTCCTGCCATTTCTCTCTCTCTCTTTTCACCAAGAAGTGCAAAACCCCTAATCTACAGCACACCCAAATCAGCAAATCTCTCAGAAAAAACTATGGAAAAAGAAAAAAAAGTTGAACAGAAAGAAGAGTGAAAGTACCAAGGAGAAAAAGGTTTTATAGTACAGAAGAAAGTTCAGTCACTGGAAAAATGAAGCTCAAAAGGAAGAAGAGTGACAAGAATGGAGCAGCCAGGCCACATGGTGTAGTACTACACACCCCACTCACTTTTGCATTAATGTAATAATAAGGAAATTTAACCGGAAATAATATTTTACGATTTACGATCACTTATAAATTGAATAGAAGAAATGATGTTTTAACGTAAAATGAAAATATTTAAATAAATTCATAACGAATTACAAACTCAAAATCTTTCAAAATTTAAAAGGACCTTAAGAAAATGAAACTGTACATTAAAGAAAATGTCAAGGAAGACATTTCTCCTTTTCTCGTAATTGATTTAGAGCGATGATTATTGATATTTGATCACTAGAAAAAAATTATGTTAATTCACAAAGTTTTATAAGCAAATGTGGATTATTTTGCATATTACAAGGATAAATTTAACCTTTTTGCTTGTTAAAAAGGTTTATATATTGAAAATCAAATAAAGTCATGTTTAGAGCAATTTTATAACAACAAAAAAAAAAAATACCACAATTAACGAAAACAGAATTTTGATCATAGCACAAAATTTGAATTATTATTTTTCCCGAAAATAAATCTATAAACAAATATTTGTAAGAAATAGAAATTAATCAAAAGAATCTTGACCCCCCGTGTATTAGTTTAACTGCTAATTTATATTTATTACTTCAATAAAATAGTTTATCTTTTGTCAGCAATCTGACTAGGTTTTTTTTAATCTAAGCCTTATATTTTAAATTTTTATGTACTTTAAATAAAAAGAAGATTAACATTTATTCTAATGACGGATTTGTTCGTACAACAATCTCAAATTAAATTAAGCACAAATTCCAATGCAAGACAAAGAAAGTTAATGCAAGATTCCCAAACATACAATTTGATTTAAAAAATGTTTCAACCTAATTGCTACCCGCTCCGTCTCATATTAGATGGGCGTTTTATTAAAAATATTTTTCCCATTTTACCCCTATAATTAATAGGCCTTTGAAATTTTGAAGTCTAAGAATATTTTTTTTCAAAAAGCTAATTAATATGAACTAAGGACAAATACTCGATATTTATTTTTGGGGGCATTCTCAACGTGGTAATTGTCTCATGAGAAAAATAAAATAAAAAGACAACTTAGAAGATTGCGTCTTTTATATCCATTTGATCAGAAATTTTGAAATTAAAATTTTAACGACTACATTTTTTTATTTTTTTTGTACATAGGAATATATTAATTGAAAGTGAAGCCTTTAGATTAAATAGAATTCATATCCAAAGTGCATCAAATTGGGGACTTCTCAATTTCCTTGTTTGAATAACTAATCTAACGATTAGAAGTCATAATTTGTGGGAATAATTTGATTCACAGGAGACTTTGATCTGCAATAAAGTGCACGAAGGTATGTTAATCTGATTTGAACTTTAATTAGCAAAATATACCTTTTATGTTTTCATACATTAAAAACTAGTAAAATTATCCACGCCTCGCGCGAAAATTTAATATCACGGTATTTATAAAAACAATACTTAAAATCTATCAGTCATTAAAAATAAAATAATATATTATCTTACATACAAGATTACGTAGTAACGAACATTAATAATGCAAAGAAAAATGAAAATTATAACATTTTATCATTTATCCTTAATAACATAAGCATAAATTAATGACTATAAAAAAATATCAGGATCTGTAACAATAGAATGAAACAGAAAGGAAAAATTGAGCCCACTGGATGCACAATGTCCCCTTATGGAAATTATTCTCCTCTAGTACCCGATGTTTAAAGGAATATATTCTCTCAGGATAGAACGATTCTATTCACCAGTGTATTGATACAAAAACAATGGTATCAGTGAGCCACTCAACAGGAGCAAAGTACGGGAATAATTAATTGTGAAGAAGAAGAAGAAGTAGTTCAAATTTTTCGTTGTTTTAAAATGAGAGGAAATCCTTCTATTTATAGACAACAAAGGATAGTTTGAACAAATGTTTATTGTGCCTTATCGGAAAGGTCACAATTATTTAGAAAAGTTGCAACCCTTCGGAAAGGTCACAACCTTTCATAAAAGTCAAAACTTTTCATAAAAGTCGTAACTGTTCATGAAAGTCACAACTTTTCATGAAAGGGGAAGGCTAGTTTTGAAAATAAATAAATTAAAATGAAATCCTGGTTTGTGGTGGTGCCACGTGGGCGGGTCTAGGGTTCTCTTATATATATGATTATCAGATATTTAAAAAAAATAGAAATTAATTTTAGGTTTAGTTTATTCTATGTTTGAATGAAATAAATCGTAGACTTATTTCAAGATTATAGTGTTATTTCTATCTCACATCAAGAGCTCATTCGGTATGAGAAATAAGAGATAATTAATCCCATAATGAATTTTTGATGAATTTATTTTATGTTTGGTTGAGACAAAATCACATGATATCTGGTTCCCGAATCAGTTATCTCAGGACTGTAGTGTTACTTTTATTCCACATTGAGTATAGAACAACGATCTTGAAATAACTAATTTTGGGATAATTAATTCTGAAATAACATATTCATCAATTAAACAAGTCTAAAGGGTGAAATAAGAGAGAAATATTGAAATACTTTTGAGCTTATTTTTATTCCACATTGAGGATAGAATAACGATCTTGAAATAACCAATTTTGGGATGATTAATTCTGAAATAACATATCCTTCAATCAAACAAGTCTGAAGGGTGAAATAATAGAGAAATATTGAAAATACTTCTGAGCTTGACACAAATTATTAGTTTCGTCTCCGAACTATTGGCAGGCTTAAAAACATTCATTTTCTTGACTAACTAAACTTAGATACACAGAACATGGGGCTCTTAATAAAAAAGCCGAGAGAAGTATTGAAAACACTCCTAAAATTGATGAGAATTTAGGGATGTATTTCACTTGCAAGATCAGGGGTATATTTAAGTTCAGTTAGTCAAGTTAAGAAATATTTTGAAGGCTTTCAATGATTCAGGATGAAATTAATAATTCACGTCAAATTTAGAGGTGTTTTCAATATTTCTAATAATCCTGAAAAAACTTGTTCGCTAACCAAACGAGCCCTAAAATCATTAACGGGCCATGTGAGTTGTAAGATATGGGCTAGTTCAGTCTTGCTTCCAAGGCAGGCCCATATCAAATTTTTCACTAGTTTTTCCGCCATTTTCAAAGTTCGTATCAAGCCCTAAAAAGAAAGATAATTTCAGTTCAATTTTCACCCAGAAACTCATAATCCATAGATTAACGCATCAATTTTGTCTCAGAAATAGGTTAATATCTCTTCCAAATTACTTTAATTTGTTTTTTTGTGAAGAGAGTTTTCAATTTTCATTTTAGTATAGAATTTAGAATTCCCATTTTCATGGTTTTACCAATTTTTTTGTGGTCTTGATATTGCAGAGAGCGAGCCAATGAAAGTCAAGATTTTGCGTATCCTTTTGTGGTTATTTCACTGATGATATGAAATGTATATATTTGTTATTTCATTGGAGCAGATAAAAGTGCAGTGAATTATAGCAAATGTTAGGAAATAATTTCTGATAAGGAAACATATTTTTCTGTCTAAATATGTAATTACTTCAATTTCCACTTGATACATTTCCTCGGATTACGCTGGGTATGTTGTTGTTGTAAATATGTAATTAGTGATTGGATATGCCTTATTATGTGATCTTGGGATTTTAGTATCACTGATTTCAGAATTTTGTTGGATAAGGTAGAGCCATTGAACTTCTTAGGATTACAAAGAAGCATTCTCACTAGCCCTTTGGTCTTTTTCCTCTGAAAATCTACTTTTTTTTGAAAATAAGTTATTAGGTTTGAACCTTTCACCTCAACTGTGACTTCAATTTATATTCCATCAATTATTTCATGTTTTTTTATGAGGTGTAGAAGTGCATGTTCTGGTTTTGTTAAGTAAATGGAGTGTAAGCCTTATGTTTCAAGTTGGTTAGATGCTTTGACAGAAGGGTATGTTGTGATATTTCTTTGGGATATAGACTATATCATGAATTTTCCCTTAACCAGTTCTGTTGTGTTTTTTGCTGGGATCGTGAATAGAGTATGTCCTCTTCATGACATTTGGTATTTAATAGTTGTCTGACTTTAGACTACATGATGTGATTACGTCATCTTACTTCCTTGTGTATTGCAGATGGCACACTGTTGCTTCATGGACATGGGACGCTCAAGATGAAACTTGTGGTATATGCAGGATGGCTTTTGATGGTTGTTGTCCTGATTGCAAACTCCCTGGTGATGACTGTCCACTAAGTAAGCCTGTTTATCTCTCACTGATAATTTTCTCAGTAAGCTACTGAATAACCATTCACATGTAAACCTAGTGTATCTGCATATACAATGAGTCACACCAATTCTAATATATTTACATGGATAAAATATTATGTTTTGTAGATTTCATATCGGTAGTGCCTTTTATGTCTGTACATTGATATGTATTTGCACTTTCAACTTTGAGATACATTATTGAAACAATTCAAGCATCAGAAAATTTTGGTTCCTAGACATTTCGTCTGTGCCTTCCAATTGAGGTTATAAGTCTGCTGCACTATCTTTCCAAGAGTAAAAAGAAAAATGTGATTGTGCATTCATTTCATCATGTATTGACAAAACAGGAAAAAATCCCCCTGCCTTAGTTTACGAGGTTTACATATTTCTATAATTGATGTTACTCATGAGCACAAGGAATGCTATAAAGTGTTCCTTGATAATATTATAGTCCTTCATTCTAGTGTTACCTATCACTGTCCTACTGGATGGTAAAACTAGTTTTAGTTCGTTTGATTTGGTTGTAAGACTGGAGAATGATATAGTAAAGGGTACAACTTTTGGATACAAAGTAGGTGGGTTACTGAAAACATGGATATTCTCAAAACTTAGCTCTACAATCTATATAAAATCCCTTCAATCTACGGTACCTTGGTTAAGCACTCAACGGAAAGAAGAATACTACTTTAATTGCACACTGTTTCTATTACTGTACTTACCTTAGTACACCACTTTCATTAAGTCGTGTTTTTCAGGGGTCTTTTTAGTTTGATTTCATTACTAAACACCCAGTCAGTGTCAAAGGAATTTGCAAATGATGTATATGAACCGAAATGAGCCATCCACATGCATCAAACCACTTTGATCGCTATAGAAACATGTTATTTTCTCTTTACCACTTTGAACAAGAAAATAACTTTTAATATTTCTACACCATACTACTCTGAAACAATCGTGTATATCTTTCGTTCCATAAAGTACCAAAGAGGCATAGTAATGTTTCCAAGGCTACCCTCCTTTAACTGTTGATATCTGATGTGAGAGCAGTTGAACCCATCTTTTCTGGGCCTTGAATATTAAGCCCAATCTGTGGATTTATCATACAATAAGATCCAATTTGTTTGGACTCGTTAGGTTTGGCCCATTACCTTGAGTTAGGCCGAACGTGTACACCATTTGTCATGAAGACCCTATGAAGCATGAATGCTTGTCTTGCCAGCAGGATTTTATAAACTGTCTCGCCCTATACCCCCATCTCTTCTCTTCCATAAACCGAGAGCCATTAGAATCAGCCTGTCTTGCTAGCAGGATTTCAATAATCCCAAGAGAAAGTAGTTTACATTGGTAATTTTGCTTTATTCTATGAACAACTTTATCCTTAACTTTTTTTGATAATCGTGGTGTCCGGGCCAGCTTGCGCGCACCTCGACTAATTCCATGAGATACCTGTTGCCTCCCACCCGCAACAACTATCAGGTAACTCTTCCACCAAGGCTAAGATATATGGAAAATCACCGAGTGTTTGTGTTTTTGTCTCCGCTGGAATTTGAACTTGAGACCTCGTGGTTCTTCTCCCACTTCATTGACCACTAGGCCACACCCGTGGGTGCTCTTACTGTTTCTTATCCAACTTCAAGGAAATTACATATATCCAATTTGTATTGCAGAAAAAAGTGGCAAATAAATATGCATGGATATTAAGAGAAGTACTCTTAAGAATCAAACAAACATTAGTGGGAACTATTGAGAAGTTGTGATTTTCTGAGAACTCCTACGTCTATGGGAACTTATTTAAGTCATTACTGGCACTTGAAGCCTATCTTCATGCCTAAAACCAAATTTGATCTCTAACATGCATAAAGGTTAAAGTTGGTGATACAGTGTGATTATTCAAGCTTTTGTCAGAGTAGATAGACATTATTTTTCATGGAGAGAAGCATGATTCAATACCACAAATGTCTCACAGCTTGGACAAATCAAATGGACACTTAACAATTTGTTTTCAAATTTGAGTCAGCAATATGAGCTAGTCATAGCAAGATTTAGTCAAGAACTGAAATGCTCTGTAACACAGACATATTATTTGCTAATACTGATTCTCAAAAAATACAAGATTCTTGACAAGTTATTGTACTCTTATCTTTTTGTTGACAGCTTATGGTGAAAATATTTGACCAAAATGCTCAGTAAGCTGCAAAAATATACCCTGTATTAACAATTATCTTCAGAGTCTCTTTCAAAGCCTGTATTTTAAAAGGTTCACTTGTGTTAACTACAAATTCTTAAGGGGAGAAAAGCTGTCTTGAGAAAGTCTCTGTTGGCACATTTAAACATGCCAGAAACAGAGATGATGCAATGGAGGATAATTGGACAGCTCCAGATGTATCACAAGTTTCAATTGTAAAGTTGTCTCTAGTACAACTACTAACAATCTTACGTGGACAAAACAAATTCTTATAAGATCATGACGTTGTCTCTGATCAGAGACCCTGTGAAATCTGCACCTTCTTTATTCAATTTTCCTATACTTTAGAACAAAAAGTGAATTCTTTACTTACCTTTGCATCCTAAACTCACAAACCCGTAGCCATGACCACCCTTAAAACCCAAAAAGAAAAACCAAAGGAGAAAAAGGTAAGTCTTTGGTATCTCTATGCCTCTACAAGGCTGGTATAAAAAGGGATGAAACATGCCCACCCAAGCTGAATGTGGGAGTGGCAAAAGGCCATGTTTTTACAGGCTATACTCAAGTTTTTGTCAGCAGTAGTAGTAAGTTAACCAGAATGATGCCTTTTACTTACGGGCAATACCAGAAGGGAGTAATACCTTGCAACCAAACTTGCTGAAAACACCAAGGTTAAGCAAGATGATTGCCAAAAGAATGTCCACCGGTCATTTTGCTGTCTTTCATTTTCCCCTTCTGATTATTTCTTAACAAATTCAGATTAAATGTTATTGTAACAGCAAAGTTAGGAGTGTCGCTGGATTTTGAAAATGAGGAAAACATGACATTTGATTTTTTGATATGGTTAGGGTTCATAATCATTTTGTGGATGGTATTGACCCCTTTTTTTTTGAAGCTATTAATGCTTTGATAATTTACTTGTCTTTGCAGTATGGGGTGCTTGCAACCATGCATTTCATCTTCATTGTATCTTGAAGTGGGTGAATTCTCAATCTGCTCAAGCACATTGTCCCATGTGCCGCCGTGAATGGCAGTTCAAAGAATGAACAAAGATGATATGATTCTCTGTTTCATGCATCTTGAGAGAAGGGGTAAAAAATGCTTTCTTTCTATTGATATAATTCAGTATTACAGTGTGTGCGTGATAGTGTGATATTATAGCGAGCATAGTTCTGCTCATCCCCATATACAATTATTAGTTTAAGCCAACAAAGCCAAGAATATGTAGTGTATTTGTATCAGCCTTGGGAGCAGGTGCTGAAGTTCTACAAGCCATCGATCCGAATTCTTTTAACTGAGATATTCTACTATCTGAAGAGGACAAGATTCAAGCTTAGCTTATGGATGCAGCTTCTTATATTCTTTCTATCTGAGAGATGTGAAAACCAACAAGAGTGGTTTGATGAGATGTAAGTTGGCTTCATGTTGTATAAACGTGAGACTCATTAAATTAGTGGTCATTGTTGGGCACAAAATCTGGTGTCAACGTGTGTGTATTAAATAAAAAGACATGGGCAAGTAGTCCATGTGTATGAGTCAGCTTTTTTATAAGGTACGTAGTGCTTTTGTACTATCTTTCTGACTAAAAGCAGATTTGGTTGCTACTGCCTAAAGCAAAGCAACTTCTTTGGCAGCAAACTATTCCTTTATTACTATTCTATTTTATTTTTTCTCTTGCTTAGGTAGAGAGTTAGCTGCTGACATTTGCCCTCTCTTTTTTTTTCTTCCTTTTTTTGGGGTGCTATCGTTTTCATTGTTACCAAAATGAATTGAATTTCTTGACACAATTAATTTCATACATCATTTAAGTAATAGTTGAGAACTACGACGTGACATAACATAACAGCTTCCATCGTGCATAAACAAAGGAAACAATACATAGAGTGATAGACACATGAAATTCGATAAACTGTTTAGTGATTCTACATTCAACAAGCTTGTAAACACGTGGTTAAACAAAATTAGGAACCTCATTGCCAAATTACATATATGCCCTTTATGAAGATGGAAAATTATTCCCTTTTTTGCCCTTTTAAAAGAAGCTACCCAATCAATCACCCACCCACCCACCCACATGCGTACGGAACCAGAAAACACAATGGGTCAGTGGTGAATCTGATGCCAAACAAATTATAAGGAAAAAAAAAATGAATGAAAAGAAACAAATAGAGAGAGAGAGAGAGTTGCTTTCTTAGAAAAATTAAAAGTCAAATGCCTCACACCACATCTCACCCGCATCTGTCAACTCCTCCCCCCCCCCGCCCCCGCCTATGTATCTATAATATTGTTCGGATTCTTTACTGGGATTATTTTTTAATTATAAGAAAATCTCTTTCTGCTTTTATTAAACTCTTTCCTTAGTTGAGAGCTTATTCAATTCCTCAGAGTGAGTTTGGTTTTGACTTTTTGAATGAAAGTTGGTTTCATAATGAGTTAATGACGTATGTCAGGGACACATATAGGGTTTAAATAGGTGGATATGATGATAAATGTTACTTCATTATTGTCCCTTGTGAAAGAAGAATTGACTGATGTTCGCTACTGATAATGATGTCTGTCAGGGACACATATAGGGTTTGAATCGGTGGATATGATGATAAATGTTACTTCATTAATGTCCCTTGTGAAAGAAGAGTTGGCTGATGTTCGCTACCGAGAATCACGTCTGTCAGGGACACATATTGAATTTGAATCGATGGATATGCTGATAAATGTTAATTCATTAATGTCCCTTATAAAAGAAGAATTGACTTATGTCGAAGGCAAATCCACCAGATAATTTACATATTGAGATTGGTTGATTGCAACGCTTATAGTCACAAATCCTTATAGCTAGTGCTACCTCTATTTATCGTATTGAAATCCGAGCAAGAGTAGAATAAAAGGAAGAACTTACAACCTTATCTTATCCTCCAATCAACAACAACCGTCTATGATATCAGAACGAGAAAGTGATTCGACATGAACTTCAAAAGAACCAATTAGAAGCATCCTCAAATCCAAATCAAATCCCTACACCCTGAAAGGATTGTGCATCCAATCACCAAGCGATGCATGTACGCTCTCTCCCCCTTGAAACACCGACCACAAAAAAACACTCCTATAATCAAAACCACTTATAACAAATACTAATTCAATTTATCTCTATCTTTTTCTTTAACAGAAACCTTTGAACGACAATCATAGAAAATACGACGATATTAAAGAAAAGAAAAAACAGGCCTGCCAGGTGTGTTTAGAATTAGCCTTTTTAGTTTAAATTTTTTTATTTTTTAGTGAGTGCAGTCACATTCTAGCAACCACATCATCCATCAGTACTACTCATATAGTAGCAGTCAGTCACAAAAACATTTCAGTCTTTTTAACTCATCTTTTAAGGGTCCCACACAGCGTTATCAATGCGTCTGCCCAATCTGCCCAAAATCCCCTGCCCGTTTTCCCCTAATCTCTACAACCCGAAACTTCTCAACTCCAACAAACAACAACAACAACACCTTTCCTTTTTAACCCTTTCATAAACGCTTCGCCATTTCTTCTTTCTTCCTCAAATACTCCTACTTCGTATTTTTTCACAACTTAAATTAAGGTTTGTATTTTATAGTATTTATGTGTTTGTTTGTGTGTGTGTGTGTGTTTTGTTTTGGTGTTTGTTATGTGGAAACATACGAGGAGTTGTTTGTGTATGAATTGGATCTAACAATTTGATGTTTGCAGATCGGTGAATTGATGTTTTGGTGTTGAAATTGAGTGAAGGAAGTTAGGGTTTTGGTGTGTTAATTGGGAGATCGAGGTTTTTTTTGGGGTTCTAGGGTTGAGGAAAATTGGGGATTTTTGTTTTGTTTGAGGAATTGGATGGTTTAATTGATGGTTGAGAGTGAAGTGAGAGGGGAAAATGCAAGGGGAGTTTTATTATGCATGGGAGGATACAAAGGGAAGAAGGTCAGGTTTGTAAAAAGGGGAGTGGAAGCGGTGGTCAGCACATGCCGGCGACGACTACAAGGAGGACTGTAGACGTCGGTGGTTCTTCTATTGTTAATACTGTTACTGCTGATTCCTTCTGTAAGGTATTGTCTTGATAGTTTTTTTTTTTTCTTTCTATTTCGTTTTCTTTTATGTGCCCGCCCGCTCACTGAGGGGAGTTCTGTAATAGTGCATAAAAAGGATAGCTTTTTTGGTTTGCGTGTGATTTTGTTGTCTCGTTGGAGTTTTTTTGGAGGTTGTATCATTTTAGCTTAGCTTCTTGCGGCGTTATGTGATAAATATGCTCATTTGTTTGCCTTGTGTTTGGTTATATTTTGCGGAGAGGTGTATAGTTAGGTATTTGGTGCGGGGATGTGTTCTTTAGTATTATGTTAGCTTCTTATTCATCCACCATCCGCAGTTGTGCATCTTGAAAGCTTGGTCGTGGTCGTGTATGGTTGTTCACTACTTGGTTGTTGTGTCTTTTTGGGTGAAGATACTGGGATTAGATAAAGCAAGCGCAGTTAAATTGCAAATATACCTCAAACTAGTGTTCTCCAAATTCTGGGTAGATAAGTGTTGGTTCTACAATGATGAAGTACTGTCAATACAAAAAAGTACCTAGAAACTATGGAAGTGTGTTACTATAATTTTTTGTTCAGAATGAAGAGGATAAGGGATTTCCCCCTTTCCATGTCTTCAACTCTATCAACATCTCTCCCTATTGCTTTTTAGTTCATATATGTAGTTATCTTCTGTGTAGTTTTCTTATATTCTGTTAGTTTATGTTGGTATTTTTTATTCTTGTTTTCTTGGTGAAGTGAATGTTATCCTCTCTGTGCAGGATGGTCGCAAAATTCGTGTGGGAGATTGCGCTTTGTTCAAACCACCACATGATTCACTGCCTTTCATTGGAATAATACGTAGACTAAGATTGGGTAAAGATAATAACTTGCAATTAGGTCTTAATTGGCTCTATCGTCCTGCTGAGCTGAAGCTTAGCAAGGGCATCTTGCTGGACACCACGCCCAACGAAATCTTTTATTCCTTCCATAGGGATGAGACTCCAGCTGCATCATTACTCCATCCATGTAAAGTTGCATTCCTTCCTAAAGGGGCTGAACTTCCAACAGGGATATCTTCATTTGTCTGCAGGCGGGTTTATGACATTTCAAACAAGTGCTTACGTTGGTTAACTGATCAAGATTATATTAACGTAAGTTATCATTTCATTGCTTGACAGTTCAATATTCCTCTGCTAAACTATGGGCAGGTAATTTGTTTTACAGATGAAATAGATAAATAGGGTTGAAATGTTGAATGGCAAAGGGAGAGAGAGTCTGTCTTGTTCTTGGATATGTTTTTCATCAAAGAAAAATAAGGTTTTGGGCTGCTTTGCGGGGTGGTTGCTTGAAATGGTGTGAGAACAAGAGGAATTGCAAAACTTTCAGGCATTTTTTTTTGTGATCTCGCATATTGTTTCACTTATCAAATATTATTTCTCCCCTGCAGGAACAACAGAAAGAGGTAGATCAGCTGTTATACAAGACACAAGTAGAGATGCATGCAACAGTGCAGCCTGGTGGTCGTTCTCCTAAACCGATGAATGGCTCTATGTCGTCGTCACAATTGAAAACTGGTTCTGATAATGTACAAAGTAGTGTAGCTTCTTTTCCTTCACAAGTCAAGGGAAAGAAAAGGGAGCGAGGAGAACAAGGCTCTGAATCCATTAAACGGGAACGTTCAGTTAAATCTGATGATAGTGAAAGCGTCTTAAAATCTGAAATTTCTAAAATAACAGAGGAAGGAGGACTTGTGGACTGTGAAGGGGCTGCAAAACTTGTTCAGCTCATGCAACCGGATAGAGTGGACAGGAAAATGGATTTGACTAGTCGTTCGATGCTTGCAAGTGTTGTTGCTGCAACCGACAAGTTTGACTGCCTTGCTAGGTTTGTACAGTTAAAGGGTTTGCCTGTGTTAGATGGATGGCTTCAAGATGTTCATAGAGGAAGGATTGTTGAAGTTAGTAATAGTAAAGATGGTGATATATCAATTGAGGAATTTCTCTTGGTTTTGCTTCGAGCACTTGATAGGCTTCCTGTGAATCTTCAAGCGCTACAGATGTGCCATATTGGTAAATCTGTTAATCACTTGCGCCAACATAAAAACATGGAAATTCAGAGGAAGGCGCGAAGCTTAGTTGACACATGGAAGAAACGCGTCGAAGCTGAAATGAACATGATTGATTCTAAGTCTGGCTCAAATCAAGCTGCAACGTGGCCCTCTAAAGCACGGATGCCTGAGGCTTCTCATAGTGGCGAAAAAAATCCTGGTGGTTCCACTGATGCAACAAGGAGCTCAGTTTCACAGTTTTCTGCATCCAAGACAACCTCAATTAAGCCTACACCAGTGGAAACTAATATGAAGTCTGCATGCTCGTCCCCAGGCCCAATAAAACAAGCATCACCTCCTTCATCCGGAAAAGTGGGTCAGCCAAGAATTTCAGCTTTTGGTTCCAGTGATGTTCCTCTGGCAAGGGAAGATAAGAGCAGCAGTTCTAGTCAGTCTCACAATCACAGTCAGTCCTTATCAGGGAAGGAGGATGCGAGGAGTTCAACTGCTGTTTCAATGAGCAGCATCAAGATCTCTAGTGGTGGTTCTCGGCACCGCAAATCGATAAATGGTGGTCCTGGACCATCAGTTTCTGCAGGTCAAAAAGAAGGTTCTACAAACAGAAGTTCTTCATTGCACCGGAATCCTACCACTGAGAAGTCACTGCAGTCTGCATTGAGTGGTGAAAAAACGGCTGATGTGCCAGCTGTTGAGGGGAGTTGTCACAAATTGATAGTAAAGATATCAAACAAAGGCCGCAGTCCTGCGCGGAGTGTCAGTGGAGGATCGTATGAAGACCCTACAATCATGAGCAGCCGAGCTTCTTCTCCTGTGCTTTCTGAAAAGAATGATCAGCTTGATCGTAATTCTAAGGAGAAGATAGATGCATATCGATCAAATGTTACTATTGACGTGAATGCAGAATCATGGCAGAGCAATGTTTTGAAAGATGTACTCACTGGATCTGATGAGGGTGATGGATCACCTGTTGCTGTTCTGGAGGAAGAACGGAGAAAAACTGCTGGTGAGGGCAGGAAATCAGCTGAAGTTGCCAAACCTGGTTCTTCGTCATCAGGAACTGAACTGAAGTCGGGAAAGCTGCACGAAGCTTCATTCAGCTCCATGAATGCATTGATTGAGAGCTGTGCAAAATATTCTGAAGCAAACGCATCCATGTCACTAAGTGATGCTGTTGGAATGAATCTGCTAGCCAGTGTGGCTACTGAAGAAATGTCCAAGTCTGGGAGGGTTTCACCTTTCGTTTCTCCCCAAGGAGATAGCCCTTCAGGTGGGGAGATCTGCACAGGTGATGAGCTTAAGTCAAAGACATCTCCTGTAGATAGTTCTTCAGGTGACCATAGTGGGCGAAATGACGGTGATGCTAATGGTGATAAAGAGAAACAGTTTGTTGTTGCTAGTACGTCGTGGTCTGAGTGTAAACTACATGCTAATAGAAGTGCAGTGACGGATTTTAACAGAGATAGAAGGCCCTCTTCATCTCCTTCTGAAGAAACAACCAAGGCAGAGTGCTTTAACTCTTCCTGCACTGATTCACAGACAGCTGGAAATTTGAAATCAGATGTTAATGAGAAGTTGGTTGAGATGGCAAAGTCTGCTGCGGCTCCTTGCGGTGTATCAGAAAAAGCGAGTGATGGTGAACAGAGCAAACAATTCCATGAGGAAAAAGTAATTTCCACTAAGACGCTTGATAATGTTCTAGATGGTGAATTAGGTGGACATGGTAGTTCAATAGGAGAGGACAAAGTCACTAATGGCCTTGTAAGCATAGAAGACTTGAAACGACCAGTTGGAGTTTCTGCTTTTAAATATGAGGGTGACAACAAAAATGACGTGAGTAGGGTGTTAGGTGTTGCTAGTACAGAGGTGAAACCGCCTTCGGTTGTGGGGAAATCTGAATCTACAGAGAGAGGTGACAAGGAAGAGCTGCAACAAACTGGTTCTAGTCGAGATTCTATTGCAGGGAAAGGTGGACATTCTGATGAAATGAATGCAAATAATGTTTTTCAGTCAGAACAGCCAAATTCTGATAAAAAAACTGTTGATACTTCAGTTATTGAGGATAAAGCCGCACCTGAATCTAATTTAGCTAGAAGGAATTTGATAAAGGATGAACCTAATGCTGAAGAGATGACTAAACATGATTCTGACAGTGGATTACTTACTAAGAAAGAGACACCTGGATTTTCTAATGCAGAAGTGGAAAATGTGGAATCAAGAGAATCTAAATACTCTGGTGTAGAGGCAGATAGACCAAAGGAATGCGTATCCATCAAAGGGGAAACTTCTTCAAGCTCTGCTGCTGCCGCCCCAGATTCAGCTTCAAAGATGAAGTTTGACTTAAATGAAGGTTTCATTTCCGATGAGGGGAAATATGGGGAGCCAATCAACTCGACAGGCCCTGGGTGTTTGTCGAACGTCCAAATAATGAGCCCATCAACATTTGCTGTCTCTTCTGTTTCCAGTAGCCTTCCTGCTTCCATTACGGTGGCTGCTGCTGCCAAAGGACCTTTTGTGCCGCCAGAAGATCTATTGAGAGTCAAAGGGGAGTTTGGATGGAAAGGATCAGCAGCCACAAGTGCATTTCGTCCGGCTGAACCAAGGAAACCCCCTGACATGCATTCAAGCTCCATGACCATCTCTGTTACTGAAGCTTCTACCAGCAAGCATGGTCGTCCTCCATTAGATATTGATCTGAATGTAGCTGATGAAAGAGTTTTTGAGGACGTAAATTCTCAGGATTGTGCTTTAGCGATAGGATCTGCGGTGGACCATATAACTAATCTTGTTTCATCAAAAAATAAATGTTCAGGTTCTCCTGCTCTTCGTAGTTTTGGAGGACTTGATCTTGATTTGAATAGAGTTGATGAACCTAATGATGTAGGCCAATGCTCCTTGAGTAGCAGTCATAGATTAGAGGGTGCTGTTTTTCCCGCAAGAGCATCTTCATCCAGTATCTTGCCAACTGCAGAAGTGAGGAGGGACTTTGATTTGAATAATGGGCCTGGTGTTGATGATTCAAGTGCAGAACAGCCTCTATTCCACCAGAGTCATCAGGGAAACATGCGTTCCCAACTAAATGCTCCTAGCCTCAGAATGAACAATCCAGAAATGGGAAACTTGTCGTCTTGGTTTGCTCCAGGGAATAGTTACTCAACTATGACAATTCCATTAATGTTGCCTGATCGTGGGGAGCAGCCACCATTTCCAATAATCCCACCTGGCGCCCCACGAATGTTAGGTCCATCTGCTGCTGGTTCCCCCTTTACTCCAGATGTTTTCAGGGGTTCGGTATTGTCATCATCACCTGCTATGCCATTCCCCGCTGCCCCATTCCAGTATCCTGTGTTCCCTTTTGGAACCACTTTCCCACTTCCCTCTGGAACATATGCTGTTGGATCAACCTCTTATATTGATTCATCCTCGGGTGGAAGACTTTTCACTCCACCTATGAATTCACAGTTGCTAGGTGCTGTGGCACCTCAATACCCAAGGCCTTATGTGGTTTCCCTTCCCGATGCTAACAGCAATGGAGCCACAGACCACAACAGAAAACGGAGCCGGCAAGGTCTGGATCTGAATGCAGGTCCTGGAGCTGTGGACTTGGAAGGGAAAGAAGAGTCGGTTTCGTTGGTATCAAGGCAACTGGACGAGCATGGGAGGATGTATCCTGTAGCTGGGAGTCTACTGAAGAGGAAGGAACCCGAGGGAGGATGGGACAGTGAGAGCTACAGGTTCAAGCAATCACCGTGGCAGTAGGAATGCAAAAAAACTGCAACTTGGCGATCTTCAAGGTGATATGAGATTCATTTACTTGTGGTTATGATCGTCTTCTGTATGATTTAGACTATTAACCATCTTTGTCTATTATGTTGTATAAGCACTGGAAAGTGATTAGATTATAGGCATGTGCTTGGAAATACTTTGTCAAAATTGCATGTGATCTGCTGTGGTTGAGCTGCTTGTTTGTTTGTGTACATTCCTTTTGCCATGTAGTTTTTGCTCTTTTTCGAACTCGCGTCCCTTCTGCTGGCCTTGTACACATGCAAGATCTATGAAGGTGTTTGACAACACATAATCTTTTAATTGTAGTTTTCATTGATCGGGAGAAAATGAAGATAATTCAAAATTTTGGATATATATATTTGGGATCTTTCTCCTATTATCAAGTAACACTTGGGGTGTTTCTCCCTCCTGAGAATGTGATCTTAATATGCCGTTAGGATATGTGTCACATCTTTAAACAGAGGAATTTGTAGTTTCATTCTGTGGATAGTAATGCTTTGAAGTGTTAAGAGCTTGTGCATAATTCTTAGTACCATATTTTGAATTTAAGCATAATGAAGCAAGCATATTTGCTGCGTATTTGGTATGACTCTTCCTTTTTTCATTGCTTCTTGCAGTTATCTAAGGATGGACTATGGTGGGCTCCTCAAAAGTATCAGCTTCTAGTATGCTCTTGTGGTTGTGTGATGTGACAAATGATGTGTTCAGTCTCCAACCACCATTTCTTTCAATGTATGAAAGAAAGGAGGATTTCAATGGGTTTGTGAGCACTTTTGTCAGCCGTATTGTCTGGGTGGACACAGATGAGTCTTCCCTCTGTAAATATTTTAACTGTTGGAAGGCTTGAAATCTGCAACACCGGGCAACTGTGCGGATAAGTTGTCTTATCCTTGGCCAAGATATTGCCAGTGGAGGTTGGATTTCTGGACAGAGTAAAATGGAATGCCTTCTATGTTCTTTGTTGCTAATGATCTTTCTTGCTCCCTACTTTCTTGGCTGTTCTCTCCTCTTTTTTGGCAATTACATAAATATAAAGAGGTTGACACCAAATTTTGTTTCTGAAGTGTCCATCTGCCATGCTTTTATTTAATACAGCTGCATTGTACCTTAAATTCACTTGGTTGCTAACTTTAGCTTTAGTCTGATTCACAGATAAAAGACTAGTTCAAGGTTATATTATCAGTGGTGTGGTGAGAAGTGTGTTTTACCTTCTAGCCATTATTTGTGTACAAACTGATTATTGAGAGCTAGAAAAAGAATACTTTGGTTATGTTGAGGAACCAAAAGTTGTAGAATTTGGAGCATAGGTTTATTGCGGTCTACATACTGTGGTGGTTTCTTCCCCCGTGTTGGCTGTGCTGATTACCGGAGTGGGAAATGTGAATGAGTAAATCTTTAATATTGTCTTCGGTAACCGAGAAATTCCCTGCGAGTTGCTAGCCTAACATCAGTCAGCCAACGGGTTAGAAACTCACGCCTCTATCTTGCTCCAACTAGAGTATTATTGAACCAAGGCCTTGGGGGAGGTTGAGTAATCTAATACTGTAATACATAAACCAGCCGTATGCATCCCCATGTATTTGGTATATCTGCTTTAGTTCTCCATAAGTCTGTCTCAGATGCTCATGACTAATCTGTTTTTTTAACTTTTCTTTTTCCTGCTCCAGCTAATTCACCAGAATTGGCCAATTTTGGCATCTCTGTGTGGACATGTAGTTGGCTGTTGACATGCTGGTCATTTTCATGAGGTGCCCTAAATTAAGAAATGACCAAATTGTTGCACTCTTTTGGATGCTTGCTTATTTGTGGATTATGGTTTGTTGCATCTACTAATTTAATTGAATTCCCCTCTTCTCCTTTCAACTCTGGTCTCTATTATAAAATAACAAGAATATTTGAGTACATATCAGCTTTGTGGGTAATATTCATCTTCAAATTTCCTTTCTCCTTCAAATATTCGTCATGTTAGTTTTCATATATGTTTGATTTTGTTCTGTAAAATGCAGCGAACACAAGGCCTCAATGAATCATGTTAGCTGATTGTATTCGTTCGTTAAGATGTTACTTCAAACTAATGATCTTCCCTTGTGGTTGTGGGGAGAGATATAAGAAGCCTTAACAAGGTTTGGGGATATCGATCTAGCTACTTAGCTAAGGCCTAAGAGTTTTGTTTTATATCGTTCCTAGTGTCTTCATTGTCATTCGATTTGATTTGGATCATCAAAAATAGTTCGTGTTGTGAGTCAACTTCCACTGATTTTTTTTTTGTATGGTGTGGTGGCCCCTGATACTATTTTAAAAGATAAACCCAAATAAATCTTGTCTCTCTTTCCTTTCGTTTCTATTTTTCACAAAAAAAAAACTAATCAAAAGATTAAAAACAACAAATATTATTCTGTGTAGCTAAAATTGGTCAGAATTTATCTCAACACTTTTAAATTCAAATAACATCAGTATCAACTCAACTATCATCACAAAAAATGGAATTAAATTCTATGTACAGTGCTTATAAAGACAAACAAAATACAGACAATCTCAATAATTTTTTATACAAACAAAAAGTAGAAAACTTGCACGCACCTACTTATCTTTTATGATGAGCTGTGTTTTTTCTAGCCCCCACCATTGAACTGTAAGGGGTCCCTCGCGGATTAAATTATTTCAAAATTATACTAATTTATCTCACCTGAAAAGTGTAATAAAATAGTATCAAATTGGATAAGATAAGTGAGTTATTTTAAGACCTCAAACTTAATCATGAAATATTCACTCAAACGAAACTGGGCCCATCTTTGCCGAAGTTACTAGACGCCGGAATCGATGCGTATCTCGTCGAGAAATTCCGAAGTACCAATTCCTCCTCCTCCTCTCCGTTATTCCCCCGTCCTTCATCGAAGTTCAGTGAGTAACTCAAAGGATCGTATTGGAATTTCGCATTCCTATTACCGCTTTTGTTCCGATGGAACCTCCGGATGAAAGTCTTCCATCTCGGTCCGGCGACGATCTCCGACCATTCTCGAAGCTTCTTCAAAGCGTTGATTCCTTTAGCCCATACAGATCCCTCCTTAACCGCACCGCTACGTAACCTATGCCACCAGTCCAACTTAACGTATTTTGTTAATTGATTTGGAGAACGGAAAGATGGGAAGCAGAAACAACGACGACGTCTCTGAAATAGCGTATCGGAGTTATCAATGCTTGGCGTTTCTGCATATGCGTGAGGAAATTCAGAACCGGCCATTGAAATATGGTTAATGCATTCGCTGGTGATTAGAGAAGACGGAGAAAGGAAAAGCTGGTAGCGCTTAATAATAGAAGTTTGGGTGATGAGTATATTTGGTGGGAAATGATGTAATCCAAGTTTTTAAAGGGCCCTTTGAGTAGATAGATGTCTCTTGAGGGGCGTTGAGTAGATATATGATGTTCGATATTTCATATTTGAGCTTGATTAATTTGAAAATTTCATATTTAAATTTTGGATTTGAGACTAAGATCATTTTGTTAATAGGGATAAGAGTATTAATTATATTTATCTAGTGTTTATAGTATATATTTCAAGAAAAATCCTTTTGGCCAGAATGGTAAAAGGACATGTTCACACTATAAACTAGTTTATTTTTGGACATTTTTGTCCTTTAACTTAAATATTGAATATATTCTTCAATTATGTTTTCAATACATTGAAAATGATTAATGAAATTAATTATTGATGATTTCATAATTAAACATGCGAAAGAAATCATAAAGTTAACCAAAGAAAACATAAGTCTCACCCACTCTTCTTACTTGAAATTTTCAAGATCTAAATAAAAATATGGCAGTAGTAGTAAAAATAAAATAAAAAAATATACTATAATATTTTCAATTTCTAAATTTCCTCCTTTCTACTTATTCTTTTTTTTTTTTTTTTTTTTT